>KZ308918.1:211459-240732 GCA_000376725.2 Ladona fulva | reverse complement strand
ATTTAATTATAATTAGTAATTTATTCAATATATTTTAGAAATTAAAATATTGTTATTAACATTTGGAAATAAACCAAGCTATCATATTGTAAACTGTCAGTTGATAAGTATGACCCATTTCCAATCTTGGAGAACTTTAGTAATTTATGATTAAATTTCTAATGGAGATTTACTCTACAATTATTCCACTTCCAGTCTGTTCCAGCTGTCGTCCATTATGCAGTGCAGCATTCCAGACCAAATGATATGACAATAAGTCATGAGAGTGTTGTAAAAACTACTAAGAGATTCATTAAGGTATGAACTAAGTTATATTATTGTATATATGTCCAGTAAAATCTCTCTGTCCAACCCCTCTCTATTTCGGAAATGGTTTATCATAGAGATGTGAGACAAACTACATTGAGTTTCTACGAGGTTGAAAGACCCACAAAGAATATTCTCATCTCTGAGAAGACTCCGGTTTAAACCCAGGAGATCATAATATGTTTCCATTAGAAATGCATGTAAACCCAATATTTTATTTGTAATCTATTAGGAAAAGGAACACAGCTGTGGTAAGACATTAGAGTTAGAGAAAAGCTCCAAATAGCCCTTGTTTGTAAGCAAACTAACCATTGAAGAATTCCCACCAGCAGGGGTTAGTGTTCTCAGTGGTCATGCTTTGCAAGTATTGTTCTCAATAAAGTTCCCATGTCGGGAATCAAACCCGGGTCTTCTGGGTGAAAGCCAGATATCTTAGCCGCTAGACCACATGGGACCAGGGTATATAATAGGTACATATATACTGGGGACCAACAATTATAAACTGTGTTTGTTATTGGAAAAAGATGGCTAAAAGATCATTAGACTTTTTCTTCCTAATTTTATGGCTAAAAATTGAAAAATACAAAAATATTAAGTCTTGATTTCATAATAATTGACAAAATAGTCCTTTATAGATTTTATTCTGGGAAATTGTATTCACAATTTATCCAGTATCTATTAAACCATCAGCTGGTCGCTTAGTTATTATAGATTTACATTTGACACTCTGGCCTAGGAGGACCAGTTGTATTCAATAACAGATGTACGTGGTGTGATCAAAAAATTTGCGGAATTTTTTGTTTTCTCGAAAAATCTTTATTTATTCATTAATATCAATGTTGTCCCCTTCAAAATATTCCACCTAAAATATAATACATTTGTGCCAGTGCTTTTTCCAATCCTCGAATGGAATGCAATTCTAGGTATGGTGTTTGGCTCCTATCTAGATCTCCTCCATATTGCCAAAACATCGTCCTTTCAAAGTTTTTTTTTCAGTTTTAGGAATAGGAAGGAATCACAAGGGACCATGTCCGGTGAACATGATGATTGAGGCATCATAATGGTGTTGGTTTTTGCCAAAAATTCATGAACAAGCAGTGAGGTGTAAGCTGGTGCATTAAATTGGTGCAATTGCCACGAATTGTTTCGCCACTGATCTGATCGTTTTCTTCGGATTGCTTCACGCAAACAGCATTTAACTTCCAGTTAATATTCCTTATTGACCGTATGACCTGGTGGCAAGAACTCATGATGCACTTTGCCATTGAAATCTAAGAAAATTGTGAGCAGAACTTTCACATTCAGTCGAACTTTACCTGTTTTTTTTTTTTTCGGTCTTTCCATTGGGACAATTGGGCCTTAGTTTCAACGTCATACCTGTCACCAATGTTTCGTCACCAGTTATGACCCATTTAATAAGTTCTGGATCATCATTCAGCAACTCTTGAGCAATGTTCATTTGGTGATGCTTTTGGTCAAAATTCAACAATTTTGGAACAAATTTTGCTGCCACCAGTTTCATGCCCAAAACATTTGTAAAAGTTGCTTGGCATGAGCCAAATGGTTTGCCAACCTCATCAACAACCTTTCTGCATGTCAAAAATTGCCAATCACAGTTAAACATGTGTAACCTTTTTGACTGCCAACAATAGACTAAGCTTCCAAAATGGCTGCCCTTAACAATGTATGTTAGGGACATGTGTACTAATACACAGAAAAAAATGTTGACAATGGGGACTATATAGCCCAAGAACTTAAAAAATTTCACTTTTTTATCACATCTCATATTTTAAAAATAAATGAAGTTCCATCATGCCTGACAGGGGCATTTACTAGTATATATGAAAAGCAAAACCCATCCCCTCTCTATCTCCCAAATGGCTTGATGTAGAGGTATGAGATAACCAGCATTGGTTTCTTGGAAGTAGAAAGACCTATGACAGTTATTCTCGTCCCTGAGAGGGTTTGGGTTTGAAAGCAGGAGCCCATAATATGTTTCCATACAAAATGAAGGTAAAGTTCGTTTTCAAGTCTTGTAGACTTCATTTCTTTTCCTACAAAATTGAAACAACTGTCAAAAGTCAAAATAATAAAAACTGATAATAGTTTCTTAGTTAAGTTATGAAACATTGATGTAGATTTGAAATTGAGAGAATTTTGATCAAATAAATGGAAATTTTGTGGTTATAAACAACTCATCCCCTTGGCAACCAAACCAATCATTGAATTTGAGCTCTTGCATTATCCCAATAGAATACATGGGGATTATAGGTCTATATAAAGTTAATGGTAGAAACTGACAACAGACTTTATGTAGATGGGGCAATTTTCTGAAATTCCAGTATATGCAAAGTAGGATGAACGAATCGCTTCAGCCACATAGGATTGTTTCTTAATGAACCTGATTTTCCTAAATATGTTTTTATGTTGCTTTATCATAATTAAGATGACAAAGATATATTATGGTGAGGAAAGGGAAGATTTCAGGGAGACGANATTGTATTCACAATTTATCCAGTATCTATTAAACCATCAGCTGGTCGCTTAGTTATTATAGATTTACATTTGACACTCTGGCCTAGGAGGACCAGTTGTATTCAATAACAGATGTACGTGGTGTGATCAAAAAATTTGCGGAATTTTTTGTTTTCTCGAAAAATCTTTATTTATTCATTAATATCAATGTTGTCCCCTTCAAAATATTCCACCTAAAATATAATACATTTGTGCCAGTGCTTTTTCCAATCCTCAAAGCACTTCTGGAATGCAATTCTAGGTATGGTGTTTGGCTCCTATCTGGATCTCCTCCATATTGCCAAAACATCGTCCTTTCAAAGTTTTTTTTCAGTTTTTGGAATAGGAAGGAATCACAAGGGGCCATGTCTGGTGAACATGGTGGTTGAGGAATCATAATGGTGTTGGTTTTTGCCAAAAATTCATGAACAAGCAGTGAGGTGTGAGTTAGTGCATTAAATTGGTGCAATTGCCACGAATTGTTTCACCAATGGTCTGATCGTTTTCATCGGATTGCTTCACGCAAACAGCATTTAACTTCCAGTTAAAATTAATATTAATCCTTATTGACCGTATGACTTGGTGGCAAGAACTCATGATGTTCTATGCCATTGAAATCTAAGAAAATTGTGAGCAGAACTTTCACATTTAATTGAACTTGACCTATTTTTTTCTGTCTTGGTTCTTCAGGAAGTTTCCATTGGGACAATTGGGCCTTAGTTTCAACGTCATACCCATCACCAATGTTTCGTCACAAGTTATGACCCATTTAATAAGTTCTGGATCATCATTCAGCAACTCTTGAGCAATGTTCATTTGGTGATGCTTTTGGTCAAAATTCAACAATTTTGGAACAAATTTTGCTGCCACCAGTTTCATGCCCAAAACATTTGTAAAAGTTGCTTGGCATGAGCCAAATGGTTTGCCAACCTCATCAACAACCTTTCTGCATGTCAAAAATTGCCAATCACAGTTAAACATGTGTAACCTTTTTGACTGCCAACAATAGACTAGGCTTCCAAAATGGCTGCCCTTAACAATGTATGTTAGGGACATGTGTACTAATACACAGAAAAAAATGTTGACAATGGGGACTATATAGCCCAAGAACTTAAAAAATTTCACTTTTTTATCACATCTCATATTTTAAAAATAAATGAAGTTCCATCATGCCTGACAGGGGCATTTACTAGTATATATGAAAAGCAAAACCCATCCCCTCTCTATCTCCCAAATGGCTTGACGTAGAGGTATGAGATAACCAGCATTGGTTTCTTGGAAGTAGAAAGACCTATGACAGTTATTCTCGTCCCTGAGAGGGTTTGGGTTTGAAAGCAGGAGCCCGTAATATGTTTCCATACAAAATGAAGGTAAAGTTCGTTTTCAAGTCTTGTAGACTTCATTTCTTATTATTAAAATATCAGGAAAAATTTGATCTAGAGATCTTTAGTTTGTCTCTAGATGCTGAGGGTTAAGTGTTTGTTTTCATTAAAGTGCATTGTGGCTCCATCTGTCATGACAGTGGGAAGATATTCACTTAATAACAGAAGGGCTTAATCCATTATCTAACAGTGTCTTTACTTTGACAAAAGTAATTCTGGGCTCTCAATGAATCATGAAAAATTCTCNCAGGTATATGTTCAAAATAAATTCTGTCATGCTTGATGGGTGGATTTAATAGTATAACAAGAAACTATTTTTACCAAAAGAATATGTGGCAATTAGCTCATTAAGGCATGCACTTTTGAAAAGTCTTTAGGATTAACAGGCATGAAAAAACTCTTATGATACTGGGACTGAACCTGAATCTTCTACTTGATCAAACCAGTGAATTATCTCTCAAAGCTGTCTCGAGCCATTTTACAGGAGACTTTGTGGGCAAAGTTGTTTATCCACAAGCCTTCTTTGTATCTGTTTATCCTTTGAGCTTTTCCATGCTTGTATTCTCAAGAAAGTTAATGAATCATTTACATGAAGAGTGGACATTAAGCTGTTTCTTTCTTGGTTAGTATCAGTATTTATTTCCTGCCAATGAAGACAATATTACACTATGTGAGAAATGGAAGAACCTTTAAGTAAAGGGTAACTCTCTAAAATATATTTATCAGTGATTGAGATTGGTGGGGCTTACATTTTATAATTTATCAGAATGCTGCTCGACAGAGGGGAGATTCAAAAACGTTGTCTAATTTTTACATACTCCAGCAAAGTATGTAGCCATAGATTGAAAGCATATATTCTTGTACCTACTTACAGCAGAAATCTGCATGCTTTGGCCCAGGCCTTTATAGTCCTGACACTATCAGACTTCTTCATGCCTACTTTTCCATTGGAATTGTCCTAGACACTCACCTTAGGAAGCAAAGACTCCTTTATCCATTTTCTTGTTTTTATATTCCTTAATCTCATTGGTTATGAACTTTTGACCAAAATTATTTACTTTTCAATGTAATTACTGCCTCTTCTTGTTTCTTGAATTAAATTTCATTCTGGGAATGCTATTAATTACATTTATGCTTTTCATTGGAGTTAAAATGTTTTTGTTTGTTGTTCTTTGTATAGGTTTATTTGTAACTGTTAAGTATGAGCTTGATCAACTCAAATGAAAATGAGGTAATTGAGAATTGATTTTATATTTAGAGGCTGAAGAAATTTTTCCACTATGGGCTTTTCTACCTGGAAAGTTATTTTATTGTTTTGCTCTCAAAAGGAAGTTTCCATTGGGACAATTGGGCCTTAGTTTCAACGTCATACCCATCACCAATGTTTCGTCACAAGTTATGACCCATTTAATAAGTTCTGGATCATCATTCAGCAACTCTTGAGCAATGTTCATTTGGTGATGCTTTTGGTCAAAATTCAAAAATTTGGGACAAATTTTGCTGCCACCAGTTTCATGCCCAAAACATTTGTAAAAGTTGCTTGGCATGAGCCAAATGGTTTGCCAACCTCATCAACAACCTTTCTNTTCCATTGGGACAATTGGGCCTTAGTTTCAACGTCATACCTGTCACCAATGTTTCGTCACCAGTTATGACCCATTTAATAAGTTCTGGATCATCATTCAGCAACTCTTGAGCAATGTTCATTTGGTGATGCTTTTGGTCAAAATTCAACAATTTTGGAACAAATTTTGCTGCCACCAGTTTCATGCCCAAAACATTTGTAAAAGTTGCTTGGCATGAGCCAAATGGTTTGCCAACCTCATCAACAACCTTTCTGCATGTCAAAAATTGCCAATCACAGTTAAACATGTGTAACCTTTTTGACTGCCAACAATAGACTAAGCTTCCAAAATGGCTGCCCTTAACAATGTATGTTAGGGACATGTGTACTAATACACAGAAAAAAATGTTGACAATGGGGACTATATAGCCCAAGAACTTAAAAAATTTCACTTTTTTATCACATCTCATATTTTAAAAATAAATGAAGTTCCATCATGCCTGACAGGGGCATTTACTAGTATATATGAAAAGCAAAACCCATCCCCTCTCTATCTCCCAAATGGCTTGACGTAGAGGTATGAGATAACCAGCATTTGGTTTCTTGGAAGTAGAAAGACCTATGACAGTTATTCTCGTCCCTGAGAGGGTTTGGGTTTGAAAGCAGGAGCCCATAATATGTTTCCATACAAAATGAAGGTAAAGTTCGTTTTCAAGTCTTGTAGACTTCATTTCTTTTCCTACAAAATTGAAACAACTGTCAAAAGCCAAAAAAATAAAAACTGATAATAGTTTCTTAGTTAAGTTATGAAACATTGATGTAGATTTGAAATTGAGAGAATTTTGATCAAATAAATGGAAATTTTGTGGTTATAAACAACTCATCCCCTTGGCAACCAAACCAATCATTGAATTTGAGCTCTTGCATTATCCCAATAGAATACATGGGGATTATAGGTCTATATAAAGTTAATGGTAGAAACTGACAACAGACTTTATGTAGATGGGGCAATTTTCTGAAATTCCAGTATATGCAAAGTAGGATGAACGAATCGCTTCAGCCACATAGGATTGTTTCTTAATGAACCTGATTTTCCTAAATATGTTTTTATGTTGCTTTATCATAATTAAGATGACAAAGATATATTATGGTGAGGAAAGGGAAGATTTCAGGGAGACGAAATAAGTTTTTGTAATTCTACAAAACTTCCATCAACAAATTACAACTACAAAATTGAATGTGTTATTTGTTAGAATTCTGCTAATATTCTTAGCTTATAATTGTATTATGATTAGTATTTATAAAAAGATTGGGATATGAATAGGGTTGCATATACATTTATAATTAACGTAGAATTCACTTTAAATTGAGATCCAACATGCTTGATGTGGGCATTTACCAAGTCTAATTATGAGCCTATTGATACCAAGCTCAATTCCTTATCATTTGTCAATAAATGTTAAATTTAATATGTTTACAATGATTAAAAGATAGTAGGTTTTCTTTTTATTTTATGACTAAGGTGCCGTTCACACAGCAGGCTGAGCCAAGCGACTCTTGATCAGGCTGATTCGGCCGAAACTGTACCAAGCGAGTGCGTATTCGCACAACCAGTCGGAACCGACTGGCCTTTAGTTCCTCCCAACCCTGGCAATGGAGATGTCATTAGCTGTTATTTTCCTCCTCAAAATTTCTTGGTACAAATTTAAACAAAATAGAAGGTATTGGGCTCATTATATAAATTTTGAGCACATTCACATTCTTTCAGCCATCTCTTTCCATAATTTTGCTGATATATCACGGTCATTTTTTTTTCTGGAGCTGGTTCTGCAGAGACCGTTGCTCTTGGATGAGGGAAATCAATGTTTCAATGTCCAGGTTTTTTAAAAATTGCACAATAGAGAATCAGCCACCAAAAATGCCTTCCAAACAAACAAGTTTGATTCCGCTCATTAGACCCGAGTGGAATCAGTCTTTTCTGGACTCACTCAGCCTTAAGTGTAAATGTGCACATGGTGAAGCATGTGTTTGTTCCCAGTGTGGAATCGGTTTGACCCGCAGTGTGAACAGTGCCTATAAGTTGAAAGTTGCAAAATTTTTACAGATTTTATAATTATCACTGACAAAATATTCCTTCATATATTTACTTATGAGTAAAGTTATTGATTATCAACCAAATAATCTTCTGGTCACAAATACATATCAAATTATCTTACAATTATCAAATGCACTTACAATTGAAACCTTCTGACTTTGGAGGACCTGTATACATAGTTATGCTGTAACAGGTATATGTTCAAAATAAATTCTGTCATGCTTGATGGGTGGATTTAATAGTATAGCAAAAATCTATTTTCACCAAAAGAATATGTGGCAATTAGCTCATTAAGGCATGCACTTTTGAAAAGTCTTCAGGATTAACAGGCATGAAAAAACTCTTATGATACTGGAACTGAACCTGAATCTTCCACTTGATCAAACCAGTGAATAATCTCTCAAAGCTGTCTTGAGCCATTTTACAGGAGACTTTGTGGGCAAAGTTATTTATCCACAAGCCTTCTTTGTATCTGTTTATCCTTTGAGCTTTTCCATGCTTGTATTCTCAAGAAAGTTAATGAATCATTTACATGAAGAGTGGACATTAAGCTGTTTCTTTCTTGGTTAGTATCAGTATTTCTTTCCTGCCGATGAAGACAATATTACACTATGTGAGAAATGGAAGAACCTTTTAGTAAAGGATAACTCTCTAACATATATTTATCAGTGATTGAGATTGGTGGGGCTTACATTTTATAATTTATCAGAATGCTGCTCGACAGAGGGGAGATTCAAAAACGTTGTCTAATTTTTACATACTCCAGCAAAGTATGTAGCCATAGATTGAAAGCATATATTCTTGTACCTACTTACAGCAGAAATCTGCATGCTTTGGCCCAGGCCTTTATAGTCCTGACACTATCAGACTTCTTCATGCCTACTTTTCCATTGGAATTGTCCTAGACACTCACCTTAGGAAGCAAAGACACCTTTATCCATTTTCTTGTTTTTATATTCCTTAATCTCATTGGTTATGAACTTTTGACCAAAATTATTTACTTTTCAATGTAATTACTGCCTCTTCTTGTTTCTTGAATTAAATTTCATTCTGGGAATGCTATTAATTACATTTATGCTTTTCATTGGAGTTAAAATGTTTTTGTTTGTTGTTCTTTGTATAGGTTTATTTGTAACTGTTAAGTATGAGCTTGATCAACTCAAATGAAAATGAGGTAATTGAGAATTGATTTTATATTTAGAGGCTGAAGAAATTTTTCCACTATGGGCTTTTCTACCTGGAAAGTTATTTTATTGTTTTGCTCTCAAAATTCTTAATTATAGTTTCTATCTGATTATATTAGTTTAAAAAGAAAGCCCCCTAAATTTTATATTACAATTATTTTCTGTGTATCAGCAGTCACTTAAACATTAGTTTGTCTTTTGAATGTGTTAAACATCGTTAATTTCTAATGCTTCCTCTTATGCATCAAATCTATTGCTGTTAAGGGTGATTGCTGTAAATTGTTAGTGCCGAGACTATTTCCTCATTTGTCATTCTTTAGGGCCTGAAAGGAGTTGACAATGTTTTTACACAACATAACCCAGTGCTGAAGGATACTCTTGAAGATCTCCTGAAAGGAAAATTGAGAGAGGACATTTATCCATACCTTGGAAATATTCACATGGCCAGGAGGTATGTTTTTAATTCTTTTAAAAACTCAGATAAATTTCAGTAAATTTTACATTTCTTGTCACTTGTTCACTGGAAGGATAGTGGACTATTCCCCGGTAAAGATTAATTTGTTTGATTTTTATAATTAACTTTATTCCAGACCTGATAACATAGTGGTGTTCATGGTGGGTGGAGTGACATATGAGGAATCTCTGGCAGTTCACCAATTAAATAACAACAACCAACGCATAAATATTGTTCTTGGAGGAACAGCTGTGCATAACTTTGATTCATTTATTGAAGAGGTCAAAATAGCTATGCATGGTAGTAATTGGAGGTTTGGGAGAGAGTCATAACAAAGAGTTAAGTAAACTGATATTAATTTAATAAATCATTCAATGCATTCCAGTGCACCTTCTCTTATAATTGTGGTGCACTCTTTCAAACAAAAATCACAGAAATTATTTTAAACTATGGCAACTGCAAAAACATCTAAGACATTGTACATTCAACCCATGTCTTAATTCTCATCTCCTTCTTCAGCATGTTCAAAAATGTCTTGGTATCCATCAGACCTGTCGTCATTATGAGCTATGCTCTTTTTTGTCACCTGTTAAGAAAACAATATTATGTTATTTTCAAATCTTGTATGTATATAATGATTATAATTTATTACTCAGTTTTCTTGTTGATTCTATTTACTCACCGAAACCAATCCTGTTAAAAATGCATAGGCAACCATTGCAGCAGTTGCAAATATTCCAGCAAGCAGCTGATTCCTTCTTTTATATGGAAAATCAGTATCTTCATCTTTTGCTGAAGGATCACCTATCAGTTTAGGTTTCTCTTTTGGAGGAACTGTAAACAAGAGTAATTTATCATTTCAGTGAATTGTAATTTGAAAATATTGTTTCAGGTTACATTCAAATTCATGCCTTTAGTTTAGTTTTTTTAGTCATCTTTCCCATACAGTTGGTCATTCACTTAACCCTTAAATAGGCATTTGACATCTTGTCACATACTTAGATTACTTTGTAGAGGTGATTATCGAAATGAACATCATGAAAATACTACTTAAATGATTAATGGAATATAAAAAATGACTAATTTTACAGAAAAATTCTACTAAACAAGTATCCTAAGGTTTGAATTTGTTGTAATAATATAAGATTTCACAATGCAATTGCTTTTCTACATACAGATCTTTCAGAATCAATGTGTTTTATAGTCATCAAAAAATGTGTAGAATAGTAAATGGTAAAACAATAAGTACTTGGGGTAAATCAGGAACAGCAATGTTCAATTAAAAATCTATTTTTAATACCAACAAAATTTAATGACTAAAACACTCGAGTTGGGTCAAAATGTATAGATAAGCTGTACACATTGCCGATAATTTTAATTAGAGTTAGAGAAAATCTCCAAATAGCCGTTATCTATAGGAGCTTTTCTCTAACTCTAATGTCTTACCACAGCCATGTTCCTTTTCCTTACAGATAATTTTAATACCACAGAATGGTAGATAGGACTAATGAAACATATAAAGAGGTATAAAAGATAGCAATGAATTCTTATTTGTTAATTAAACCTTCAAATATAAAATTTCCTTTAATAATATTTCATTCATGCCATGTAGACATGACTCAACTGCTTAAGGGTTATGAAAACATTAGGTTATGACCAACTGATCAGGATTCAATTTAGACTTTAAGCAACATTCTTTTTAGTCACCATTTATCTTTATATCTGACCAACTTATACTACACATTTTGTAAAAACTTAGTTTCAAAAACCAAAAGGAAAGGAACATACTGTGTTTTTTAAAAGAATCTAAGTTTAATATCAGTAATAATTTCACGAGTTTTTCTTTACTCCATCACCAAGATATGTGAAAAATGAATGAAAGTATAACGTTATAAACTACACTTCATTAAATTAATGGCTGTGAACAAACTATAAACAACATAAATAATATCTCTCTAAAATAATCCTAATTTTAAAATAAAATGTGATACTAATTGCTTCTAGTTTCCTACTCATCAAATTAAGATTAGGTCTAGGAATTTTCACTGCAGCTTTTCATTTTCTCAATTTAAAAAGAAATGGAAGTCTATGAAAAACATTATGAGTTAAAAGAAACTCCTACCACCATAGTTAATATAACTCATGATTTCTGTTGAGGGCAAAAATTGTTAAACAATTTTTCATTAATTTATGATAGAGTACATGAAATTATTTTCCCATTTATCTAAATAGAAAAATGTCAGAGTATGAACCGAATTCCCAGGTCCCCCTTGGATTTTTATAGGCCTTCTTTGGCACCCCAACACCAAAAGTCTTGTCATGTTCGTGTTCCATAACTAATCATACTAAATACGTAATGAAATTTAAATATTAAGTTCCACTTTCCAAGGAGGATAAACTATCTTTGCTCAGGACTGAGAAATCTTTAGGATATCATGGCATATTGTGATACTTTAGCCACAAATCACTACATGAAGGTCACCTGATTACCTATTATACTTCTCAACAAGCAATTTATATTACAGAATTGATTCATTCCTGTAAAAGACAAAGACTGCCTTAGTGAAAATAATATTTTGTGATACAAATGCTTCTCCGATGTATTGGATCCATAGGAAGGATATTTCAAAGTTTTGCAGTATTGAGTAGAAAAAACTATGATAACACTTTACTAACACTTTCTTCATATAGACGTGAAAGGATATCTTTCAACTGAAGTCGAAGGGCATTTTGGAAGGAAGATGAACTCACTTCACTCCCTCTTTAGAAGCAGATGCAGTGTTGGCAAAACATCATGGTTTTCTTACATGGTTTTTCTTTTCTATGCTGCAAAGCTCACATATGCTTAATTCATTTCTCACATATCCTAGAGTATTTCTGATATTAGGTGAAATGGAATTCATATAGCCACTTCTAATGTCATAAAATATTGCTAAAAGTATGCAGACACTTTCCAATAAAGGTCATATGCCAAACAAAATGATTTTCATCTTCAAGAACACAAAGGCAGCTGATTTAACATGTCTCTTTGGTGTGTATAATATTAATAATAACTTACACTGAATGGTTAGGAACCCAAAATATTGAAGTTTTTTTCCTGTTTTAATACAAGATGGAATATCAATACCAAATTGAACTTAAAAAGATAAAGATTATAAAATTAATGACATAAGTATTAGTTTTAATGACAGTATGTTGAAGATAACACCTTAATTACATTATCATGGAGAACTGAAAATAAATGGATCAGCTAACTCACTAGCATCAAAAGAGAGTACTATGAAAGTACTTATGTGATACTGGTATACTTGTGTGTGACACTTAATACTGGTGCTGTTCTATTATTTCACAGTATATTTTGATGTTCTTTCCTTAATCCATGAACATCATTTTTGTGTCATGAAATGTGCTAAAAGCAAAAAAGATATTATTTTCCCACTCCCATCATTTTCCATATTCCAGGACTAAACCATGGCACTAACATGTTTCCTGTCTATGAATATACACCAGAATATGGCATTCAATTTACTTTTTTTGGATAGAATAAACAACATGTATGTAGACTAAATTATGTATCTGGTTTAATCCCAAAAATTGAAGCTGTCATAAGCAATTAACAAGAGACAGAAATGGAGAAATTCTGCACCAATGAAAGAGAATGAATGATTTCTCCAATAGCATACCTCACTCCTTTCAGGTCACTGAACTCCACACAGTTCATCGACCCATGGTTTAACAATAACATAGCAATTTTGGAAAGTTTCAACACATACTAATTTTAAGACACCATGTTGAGGTTAATATTTATGTTAACTAAAAGAGATATTATGAGCTATACAGGAATGTCTTGATGTTTCCATGATTTTTATCACTCAGAAACAACTTCTGACTCAAACATTACCTCTCAATAAATCTTAAGTTGTTAGTTAAAAAATTATTTTAAACCTTCTTGTGTAGAGCATTCCCAAAATTAAAACTAAAATAAAACATTAAGCAGTATATGATTGATTGATCTGTAAGACTTCGATAAAGTGGCTATATTGCAGAGTAACTTTACACTCACTACAGCCAACAAAACCAAAAAGCGATCAATCGGAAAGAAATATATACCAATTAAATTACTAGGAGAGTTTTTCAATTTTGAATGCTTGATTACTCACCTATGTATTCAGAAAAATATCTTCGGGACATCCTTGACACATATGCTACTAAATTGTTACAGTTTTTAAGATGCTGCTGCAACACAGTCGATGGGAATGGACACTTTAAAATAGGAGCCAAGTAGGCATAAACCGTCGCATCCAGTGAAGATGGTTGAGCAAAAAAATAGTCATTATCTCCAAGACGTATAGACAAGGCATTTAAGCATATTTCGGCTTTGCTGAAAAGCTGGAAATAATTGATTAAATACTGAGATCATTAAGGCCAGTTGAAAACGGTGGTTAAAGGGATACTTACAGCCGCCTCAATGACAGCCAAATCATCAATATCAAACATTGCCTCGATCATTGATTTCGCATCTTTTTCGTACCTTCCTGGATAATAAAAATTCAAGGGGAAAGGCAATGCTTTCGCATACCATGGTCTTGTGAATTCCGTATAATTCTTGGCATCAATCCACCTATAATAGGGGATGCATGTAGATGTGTAAAAAATATTCAATCGAATTTACACAACAAAGTTTAATTTAACGATTACCAAGTATACTGTATTACAGGAAGCAATTTTTCTTGAAGCATATGAGTATATGCTATGATATCAGCACACTCAGTTGTGGAAAGGCCGTAGTCGGAGTTGTAATTCTGAATCAAACAGTAATAAAGAACAAAAAGTTACGCATCTCTGAACAAATGGGACAAATACGATACAACCCATTACTTCATTAGGTATTAAACTATTAGAGATTAGATGAATGCATATACAGAGGGCTTAAATTCGGTTACATCAATGGCTTGTTTACGCATCAAGCTGCAAACAAATGCTCTAAAATAACTGTCCAAATGTAATTTTTACTCTTAGGTCTAGTGATTATAATTAAGTAAATGCCGACCTTAAATAGTCGGGGAATCACAAAAAAGTTTAAAACAATAGAAAAAAAATAACTTTCTATTAATCCATTATCTCGCATATAGGATAAATAACAAATGTATTTACGTTTCTGCGTAAATATGAGGCAATATCTTGAAAGTCATCCAAAACCGTCTTTCCGCATTTAAAGACCGGCAGCATGCCTCTAGGCGTCTTAAATGGGTTATTTGTGGGATTTATTTTTAATTCTGCGTGCGAGATTTTAGCCAAAGTCTGAAATATTGAAACAAAACTGTAATTCAGAACTTGCGATCTTGTTTTCTATCCGTAAAATAAAAGTAGTACTAACCATAGCTTGTAAGCATTTCAAATCAACTGAAGGTAATCCCCATTCACCTTCCCAAACATCTAATTCCATCGTATCACTCATTTTTATTCCTCTTTTAAAATGCTCTCACATTCTAAAGTCACTAAATGAGTTTGAGTGGGTTTAGCTACATCTCTGACGTTACACCTACAATGAGATCTTATTTGATCTTAATTCACAAATCAATGCGGCATCTCCTTACGAATTTCGTATTTCAAAGTGGACGCTACCTGTGTTTCAGAACTTAAACAACTGAGCTGAAGCTTGCAAACTAACCGGGTCAATCACAAGTGTTCGTGGTGCTTGTGTTTACCTGTGAATAAAAGTCTTCTGATGTCTCGTGAAGATTTCGCCAACCAAAAGAAACAAATTCTGTGTGCATCGGACCTTAGCAAGAAAGGTTCCATCGATTTGCCAATTCAAAGTCTGGTAGAATACTTAAATAATATTGATGAGTATGTTACTACCAGCTCTTGTTCGGGAAGGATAATAGTGTTTTGTGAGGTATACAAATAGCTACCCTTAAGCGAGTTAATTCGGAGTGAAATTTTACTTTTTGATAATCTTTTTGACGTAGGATAAAGTAGAAGGACATCTAAAGAAGGGTTGCAAGTGGTTATATACAAGTCATGACGTTGTGGAGGATGGTATCCTAATATCGAAACTTGATCCAACCGAAGGGAACATCATTCTGAAATTTGAACCCTTCATTTTACATGTTCAGTGCTACAACTTGGATGCAGCTAAACTAATGGTATGTGCAACCTCCCGCAGTTTCTAAATTATATGCTCTATATTATTAGGAGAGCGATTACTCTAAATACCGCCCGGATAAAGGCGCTACTCGGAGATTAATTTTTACTATCGACTAATTATATCGTAGTGTAATTATATTCCTAATGAAGATTATAATTTAGTTTTTTTTGGTTCATCACCAAGGTATTTAGAACGTCTATAGTCGTTTTAAGATGTTTAAATGCTTGATAGCAGACACTTCCAACCTGCTAAAGTGGATGCATTACATTTACTTCCATAGAAGCGAAGCAACAGTAGATAAAAATAGATGTTGTTGTAGAGGAGAAATACATATAGTTCACATGAAAATTTGTTAGAATGGTAATAGTTTCAAAATATTACATGTAGAAATCGTCAAATAGTTAAGCTCTTGTTTTATTATACGAGTCAGAATGGTTTCTGATGTTTCTTGTAGTGTAGTGTGCGACCGTTGTCTGGTCTTCTGATAATTTCTTTTATTTTTGTGGAATAATTGGAACAAATCTGTGAGCTTAAACCGGTTGTCAGTTCTGTTTAACCATTTCGTATCTGTTGAAAATTTAGGAGGTATTTTCTGTAAGTGTATTCCAGAAGGTAATTTCCGATGGCGAGGAAGAAGACTTGCTGAATTCTTAAAAAAACGCGAGTTACAGCCGTATCATTTGAAAATCGGTCGATTCTAGGAAAGTTTCTTAAAAATTACCGAACCTTTGTTGAATAATTTAATTTCGTGTTAATACGATTATTTGGCTGCTATAAATTTACTTTTCTATAGGTCCCGTCTGATTTTACTGGTCTTTTATTCATTGGCTGTTTACGTTCTTATTCAAGAATTCGGAGGTTGAAAACTTAACTTCTTCGAGTCTACGCGCACTTACCATCTGTTAGCGCATCATTATTTTTTATCACATTGGAATTCACGTATCTCGGAGCCATGTAATTACATTTTTGTGGAAAGAAAATTGCTTCGTAAGGTCTGTTTGTTTTATTATATTCACCTGTAAGCTCTGGCATCTCAAACTGTCTGTTAATTTATTTCGACTTAGAGTTCTTATATAATTAATTAATTTAATTTTACGTACCTGAAAATCTTATCTACTTTGAGTCTCCCATGACGCCCATTTGTTTTCCCGTACAACTCGTTCGAAGGGCGGTGGATGGTATTGGATTATCCATTTGCGATTTGCCCCACCATTTGTCTTATTTCAGCGTAAGATACTCGCTATATAAGTTGATTCTAGCTACACGTTGAACTTCCGAATATATGACTGTGTGTTACATAATTTGAGGGCGGAGATAGACTGCGATTTACTTGGAAAGATTGGCGTGTAAAGTACTTACCGAAGCGGGGGCCCTGTAGTTACCAATTGAAGGGATCTCCCAAGTACGCGGTGTTTGCTTCTTGTCCATATACACAAAACAGGCCTTATCTTTATCGAGAATATCATTATCATTTGGTAACATATGGGTGGCTATGTACCAGCTATTGTAGCATTTTTTTGTGTTTGGTAATTATTTTGTGTTACTGATAGAGGTTTTTCATACTTTTAATTGTTTTCACATTTCTTCGCTATTTTAGATCGCCTTAAGAAGTTATACAAAGTAGGTGTCACATCTGTCTGAAAAGACGCCACTTATTCGGGCGCACCCTGTATTTCGAGGTGTTTTGCGGGCTCGTGGTTTTCCTCTGGAATTATCGGAGGGGGTACGCACGAATTTGTGCACTCTGGTACGAATTAATTTCTGTATGATACCGTAGGACACAAAAGTTAATTCCTTCTTACCTTAGTGGCATAGTTTGACCATATATTTACTCTTCGGAAGAGTGGTTATCCGCATCATATATTGAACTGGTCGCTCGAATATCTGAGTACGTGTTTTCTCGCATTCGGGGATGGCTGACATGCGTTCTCATATCCGTTTGATGTTGTTAGGTGTTCTAGTAAACGACATTATACGTCGTTACATTTGAAAGTATATATGCTAATTCTTAGTGCACCGTTAACTTTATTACGAGATGTATCGTTTTCTCTTTATTTAATGGAAGATGGCATAAACCTACATTGAATGCTTGATTTTGCGAAAGTGTGCCTCCAGGTTAATTGTCGTATAATGTAATTCCACCGTTGAAATAGTGTAGGGATTTGCCCTTTCTCCGCAACCAAACCTATCAGAATTTTTATAAGAGTATTTATGTACTTATTTTTCTGTCTCTTTCCTGCAGTTGACATGTGCGCTTGAGTCCGGCTTCAAAAATTCTGGACTAGTGGTCGGAAAGCATGGTAAAGTCGTCTTGGCCGTAAGAAGTTGCTTGAGCCTTGAAGTGCCCCTCTCAAACGAAGGTTCACTATTGGTATCGGAGGAGGTTTGTGATCATTTTAAAATTTGCTGGTATTATTTCTATTAGTTCATTCACAGAATCAATGCTTGAAAAGTTAAATATCCGATTACGTATGAAATGTTTGCCTGGTCGACTAGAATTTTAGCTTTAGTTTCCATAAATCGAGTTTGGAACCTTTCAATGTTCTTCCTCTGAATCAGAATATAAGTTGTTTTTAACGCATCGTATTCAGTGTAATCTGTTTGATTCACTTTATACTCGATAGTCATAATTGTTAGAAAGAACACACATAGACCATCATTTACGCCTGGAGTCCTGATTGTGTTTCGTGTAAATTATGCATTGTTTATTGGTGTCAACTTCGCATCGGATTATATTTTATTTACAGTATCTCTCAGAATTTCTTTTGAAATTAGTCCGTTGTAGTTAATGTTTTAATTGCTATTGTGAAGCAGAAACGGTACCACAGAAAATATGTTATGAAATAAAATTATGTAATTTTTGCTTCCTCTGCTTTGTGAATGCATTTTGTTGTAAAAAAAGTCAGCTTCTTTGGTACGTTTTGTGCAGATTCACCACCGTTCCTCCAGGTCCATAGCCTATTTGCATCTCACCGTCATGGTGGTAATGATCTACAGCAGTAACATTTCTAGGCAGTAGTATATGCGAGAAGTGATTTAAAATTTCTGTTTTGTTCATATTAAAGCATTATATGCTCTAGTTTACCGTTTTATGGATGATTGTATTGACCATTCATGTAGCAAAGAGCAGTTAAATCTCGTATTGTCACTTAAGTCTGATCAAGAACATTCTAAGTCAGTATTTTAAGGAAGTGATGAAGAACCTACTTTCTCTAATGGCAGTAATGCTTGTGATATCACCTGTTGCTGTGTAAGGCTATTTACCTTATTGTTTGATTTTGTAACTTCTCAAAAATAGTTTTATTTGAATATCTCAAATTGGAAAAGTTATTAATATATTGTAGGTTAGGATTTTCTGTTGATTTATACATTTTTTTTAGAATTAGATCAGAAAAAGTTTCAGAGTGCTTTGTAAAGGGAAGAAGAAAAGGGGTATAAATCTTCTTAGATTCATTTCCATTACAAAAACTGATTCATATCTTAGTATGGGATGAGTAATGATAAGTACAGTTTTTTTGTAAACTGTTTTGTTTTTTTGATTGAATTTTGTTGATAAGTCAATTTATTTTGCTTTGGAATATTCCCTGTTGTTAAGTGGCACCCAATGGAGCACTCATCGCTGTTGTAGTTGCTTGGTTTTTAGTCGCTTGTGAAGAAAGTTGAACGAAGGAGAAAATTTAATAATTGAATTTTTGCTCAATGTTTGAATTGAGTTCTTTAGAGATATGTTGACATTTCTGTTATCTTCCAATTGGTCTGAATCAATAGAAAAGATTTACTGAGAAGTATTTATTGTTAGGAAGTTGTCATATTAATATAATTTATTTTGGTTCTATGCTAATCATGGGATGTACAGGTAAATTATTTGCTTTTTAAGAAAATTGGAAAGGTACACAACGAAAGTATATTGTGCAATAGTCAATATTTAAAGTCTTGAATGTAAAAAGTACAACAGTGAGTGAGGGTAAGTGAAGTATGGAAAATTTTAGCTCCATAAAGTATGGGTGAATATTTGATTAATGCAATTTCAAATTAATCCAGTTATCCTGGAAAATTAAATGAGTGGAGTGATATGATTGAAAGATATGTAAGGATCGTTTTGTCTTTATAGTGGTTTAAAATGGCTGCACCTGAATAAATGTGTGAATATGTAAGAATCTAAAAGATTGGAAGATTGGTGTGTGGGCACTGTTGTATGCTGACAATAAGGTGTTGATGGGAAACCACCGAATTAGTTTGCAAATGTTGTCAGATAATATGGTTGTTATCAAAGAGTTAATGGCTTAGGTGGATAAAACAGAAGCTGTTATGTTTGATGTAATAAAATTGAATGATCATAATTTGAGTATGAATGTAGATATTTAAATGACATGAATTGTATAGGAAAGTTATTTGTACATGGAAGTCTGATAAATGCATTCACTAACAATGTTTGTATCTCTTACTTGGTTAAGTGATGGAGTTCCTATTATTTCCATACCAGTTTGAAGTAGGTTGTTATATATTTAAAATTATCTACTTAGGGAAAGTGGCTTATTGTAGATGCCCTAATCAAACAAGTTAAAGAGCAGAAGATGTTGGAAGCTGCTAGAAAATTGTTTGGGATTTGTGAACATCATAATATGTGAATTGTTGCAAAATTAGAATGATTTATTAATTGGGATATGTGTCAAATATGATCAAAATTTATATATTTTCCTCATGAGTATGGTTTTGTTTACTGAGTCGTTAATAATCTGAAGGCAACTATTCAGTTAAATATTTTAATGAATTAGATTTGTTAATGTGGAAGTTTTTAGGTTCATTAACATTTTCTGTGGTATCCTTTAAGAGACTAGTTGCTACAACTGCAAAGAATAAAACAATTTCCTGTATACTGATTGGATTGCTTATCTTGACAAGTGTTTTGGAATTGATAATTCTGACAGGATAGCTTATTGCAAATATATGGAACCCCTTGGATTGTTATTTGTTTTCTAGAAATCTCCATTCTGAGAAAGTCTGCCTATTTAATAATACTACAGATATCTTAGGTGTTAAGAAGTAAAATCTAAACTGAGGGAAATAATAAAGACGGACCTGAACTTATTCGCCTGACAGGGTAAGCAATTCAGCCAGTAAAATCAAGAAAAATATTTCTAATGATATCATTGAAGTTCCTGTCAGTATTAATTTCCTGTGGAGTATTCTTTTGTGAAATTAATTTGCTAAAGGTAAAATTTAGATGCTGAGATAACTTATGTTCTTGAAAATGTCACTTGAAGGTGTAGACCTTGTCCAGGTGTTGACTATAACCCAACGAGTGAAGTAGTTATCCCATTAGTCGTGTATTCTATTTCTGTTTTGTAAGCCTTATCCCCTTTCCTTGGAATAATTCTCATCTGAAATCCATTTTAACCTATGCATATTTTCAAGGATAAAGGAAAGGAAGGTAACTTAGTTGGTTGAAAACCAACGAAAATCCCAAAGGAATAACAAGTGTGAAAAATAGCGACACGACTGGGACTCGAACCTTTGCTCACAAAGCATTCCCTTAACAGTGTGAGAGAGATGCGGCACGGTAGTTCAGTGGTTAGAATACCTGCCCGGAAAGTGGGAGACCTGGGTTCGAGTCCCAGTCGTGTCGCTATTTTTCACACTTGTTATTCCTCTATGCATATTTTGTCAAGATACTGTATTTCCAGTGTAAAATTTTAAATTTTAGTTCCGATGAATTCAAAATAAGTTATTATACATAGACCTGCAATCCCTATTAAATGGGATAAAAATAGATAGGTCTTTATTATCAACCAAAGAAAAATTTAATTTATGTTTTTTTATACTATGCTGATTTTCTGATTCACTGTTTACTTTTTTGTGTCTACAATTTTTTTTAAATCTTCGAACTGTTTCTGCTGTTAATTTTTCTCATTTTCTCTGTAATATTGCCATTTTCTCATTGAAAGTAATTTTTATAACTTCCTTTTTTCAATAGAAATAATGACAACATCAATGAAATCACTTACTGTATTCAAGTCTTGTTTGTCAAGTGTTTGGTTATGCAGAATTTAGATAATATTGTAGGTATAGTCTTCAATATAAGTTGTAAACATTTTAAATGTTATATACATGGATTGGTGCATGGAATGACTCCCATTCTAATGGTCTATGGATATGGTCTAATTCAATGAAACTTGCCTCTAGCAGAATCATATGGTGACAAAAATTTTCGGAAATGGACAAATTTCCACCATAAATGGGTTCCACTATAGACAAGTTTCACTGTGTATGTGAATGAACATGAATGTGCACAGAAGCTGATTCTTTTATTAGGTACTCCAATTTTTAATTGTTGTTCACATCAGTGATCAAAAGAATTGTTTGGTAATTATCTGTAAATGTAATTATAAATTCATATTTGGATTCTTATTTAATATTCAATTTTCTTTGTATGCAAACAAGTAAATTATTCTGTCATTTAGTTAAAAATACTACTTACAGGAAAACAAATTATTCTTCTATATTCTAACAGATATTATTCTTATTTAACTTGGAGCTGCAATAATGTAATTTTTACAGTATCCTTGGTAATGTTATTATCTTTTTGCTTATGTTTTTCTTTCTATTCCAGTATCTAAAATACCTCGTAACCATTGCGAATGATAAACTCACAGAAAACTTGAAGAGAACAGAAAAATTTCATCAGCGTGTCAGGGAATTGTTTCATAATCAACAATTAAAATGAGTCTAAAGGATGTGTTTGAGGTATGTGGTTAAAAATACAATCATTATATTTGACTTCACTATTTGGAACTTTATGATTTGTTGATTCTGCAAAAGCATACCATTTAAAGTAGACAAATATAAAAATTGATTTAAGCTAGAAATAATGTGCTCCTCTTTTTGACCAATTATTCAAATATTATTAGAAAAAGTTAGTATAAAGTAATGCAATATAAATATGATCCACTAATTACTAGAACTGCCTATTTATGTATGCAAGAATTAAATTCTGAAAAAATAATGAAAATATCCTAATGTTGCAAGGGCTTGAAGACAAGTGCAAAGACTAAAATGTAAAAACTATTAGCACTGATCTGCCTAGCATGATGTGCTGCATAGGTACGTGAAGCAGTTGTTGATTGATGGTCATATAACGAAGCAGCAAGTAAAAAAAAAATGAGAAGTGCCAGAATTATCTGTTACCATTCTATAAGATGCACTGTCTTAGACTCCATTTATTTTTAAACGATGTGCATCTTACAAAGAGAGGAAATATGATAAATGCAGTATTTTAAATATGTATGTTCTTTTCTCATAGCCCTGTAGTATTCATTTAACATTTTATCAGCAGCTAACCCTCAATAACAAAATCTCTTTCACAGGTTTGAGTTAAAGAATTGAATATGAAATTTCGAAATGGGTTGAAAATTTTATAAGTGGATTAACTATTCCAAACCTCAGTTATGCAGTCATAGCACAGTCTTGGCTCTTGGTGAAGAAATGTCAGTGCACTCAAACCTCAGTTAACTAGTGACCCTACTAACTAATTGGCTCATAAAGATTACTTTTGCTGTTTTTTGGGCTTGGGTAATGAATATGGATTCAGCTAACAAATTTTTTAGTGGATGTTGGCACTAACATGAAGCAGCAAAATTAATACCTGAGCTATTGTATCTTATATTTTCTTTCTGTGTGTGGAAAAGCAATAAGCTGACCACATCACATAGAAGACACCCACCAACCCAAATGGGGTTTTTATGTTGAAGACAGTAAGAAGTGACTAAATGCTAACTTTAATTATATAATCTTTCAGCTAAGATTAGATAATGCTAGTGATTAAGACATAGTTCACAGATCATAGCACATATTGTAAGCCAACAGGAAGGAATACCACAAGGACAAGAAATGGAGATTATTCAATGTTATATAACAATATGTGAATGCTTATTTCTTGAGTTTCATTCTGATGCAAATTAGATACAACTATGGCCTTTTTCTCAATAGCCAAGAAATATCTGAAGCAGGAAGGTTCGATACTTGATACACATTAAAAATCCAGAATCTTAAAAAACCACCCACAAATTTAGTGAATCACCTGATAACTTCACATTTCAGCTAACAAAGAGTTTTGCTAATGAATTCTATTTTAGAACAAATTATCTTTGTTAGCTGAGGTATCAATGTACTCTGGAAATAATTAAATGATACTAATTCAATCGGTATGGCAGTCATGTTATCCTGTTTTGATGTAAGCAAGCCCTTGCATGCCTTTTTAATTCAGATTTTGAATATCTTTTCATACAGCTTCTTTCATTCCTACAATTCAGGTTGATCAAGACCTAATTCCCTTCTTTATATACCCTCTTTGAAAATAGTTTCAATCCCAATTAATGTATTTCTGCATTTCATTAGATGAAGAAATTATCAAGTTGAATTTTTATGTTTGTGGTTGTTGTCCCAATCTGTGAGTAGCTTGATATCACCCTAGAACTTTTTTCTATCAATTGGCTTTAATGATTAAAAAATCTATCAATAAGGCAATGGCTTAAATAAATAATCCTGTTACCATTTTGATCTAGATGCTCATACATCTTTCAAAAGATGTTTATTTTCACCAACCCACTTGGATATTTCATCATTGTAAAAGAATTATTTAGTTACTTTTTATCCCATAGTTATTTGAACCTTGTAACCCTACATATCTTTTTTATCTGTAATAACCCAAACAACCAGGAAAGCATAAGTTTTACGTACCTTGAGATAATATAAGAAAATGATGTTGATCTTTGATTCAATACTAATTATAACATCGACGGACCTGAACTTATTCGCCTGACAGGGTAAGCAATTCAGCCAGTAAATCAAGAAAAATATTTCTAATGATATCATTGAAGTTCCTGTCAGTATTAATTTCCTGTGGAGTATTCTTTTGTGAAATTAATTTGCTAAAGGTAAAATTTAGATGCTGAGATAACTTATNATTTATATTATTAGCATCAATTTCATGCTATTACACTACAGTTTGTACTGTAAGTCCACAAATAAGTAAATGGGTGATAATTTTGGCCACCAGAACCTAACAGGTTAAGTAAACACAGTGTTACTGAGGCTGTAGAGAAAAAACAATTGAACCATTTCAATCTACTTCATGAGGGTGTATTAAAGATTGCTATTTTATTTTTGAAGATTTTTTTGTCAGTCTTCTTGTACACAAAATAGAAAGTTTGTATGTGTGTGTATGTTCTCATAGAACTCAAGAGCCAGAAGTTGTTCAACTTACTAACTTTAAAGATAGCAAGATGTCTTTCCTGCACAGATAATAGGTTACTTCCTTCTTATTTGCCTAATATCCCTAGTTAAACTTCAGTCAAAGTGTTTCCATAGAAATTCAAAGTGTTTCGCTTTTATCGTGTGCAGGATTTATTTCTTTTGCAATACTTTATTAGAAAGAATAGTTGTACCAAATTGAGACTAGCACCAAAAAAAGTGAAATTGAATGAAGATTCTTATTATAGTTGTGAAATATTGCTTTTGATTCAAAATTGCAAGAATGTGTACAAAATTAACAGAAATATTTGTTTTTTTGTAATAAAAACTTCCCTGAATGACCTGAGCAATTGTTGAATGGCAATTGCTGAGTTCATGCATTATCCCACAAGATTAGATGAGGAATTAGGACCCATTTAAAAGTAAGTAAGAATTTGGTTGTATTTTAGAAGAGATTTCTTAGATTTCAGTTACAATGAAAAATTACTGGGTCAAACTTGCAACCTTGAGGAGGGCTCCTGAATCAGTCTAATTTTGACCATGGGCAGCAGGGCTGTAATATATAGCTTTCTCATAATCATGGAGGTGAGAAAAACATTTATCTGTGCTTGGATGGAAAAGGTTTGGGGGACTTGAGGATTTAGCAGAAATAAGTTGAGAACATTTTGTTGTACATTTAGCACTAGGGTTACCTTATGTATGCACCTCTGCATTCATTTTGAAGTGTTTATTTGATTGATTTCTGAGTCATAATTTTTAACTCGAATAGTTTTCTATTTTAACCTCTTCTTTTATTTCCACCTCTAATTCATTACATCAGGGTGGCTTATAGGCTTAAGCCACCCCAAAGTTTCCAAAGGGTATTATCAATAAGTATTTAGTTGTGTAATGCATTTCTATATAGACAATACTTCCTTAAGATGAGAAATAGTTAGATCACATTACAGGGTTTGGTTTATTTGATTATTGGTTAAAATATGTACTTGCTACTTGCAAGGTTGCAAGTATCAGCAAGGTCAGCTCCAACAAAAATTCTGAATATGCCCCTGCATTATGTTGACTAACTATTGTTTTCATGAGAGTCCACCAATTTCCAGTTAGTATAGTAGTTCTTTCCTTTATTTCGCTGATACTTATTGACATTGACATTCCTGGTAGAGGTAGTAATTTTTATGTGGGACAATGAGAAGGGTTTACACATAATGCCAATCAGAACTTCAATTTGCTGTTTATATTCCATCTCTGAAGCATCTTCAACCCAGCAGAGAGACGAATGGAATTTCAGCATTCTGTGACCCCAGTATTTCCAATAAAGGTTTAGGGGTGCTTTTTTGATAATGGAGAAGGTAGACAAGTATCACTAGTTTTTTAACGAAATGTCAAATTAGATTGTATAAAAGACCTACATGACAATATAATGCCAAACCATTTTGCAAGATATTGAATTTTGTTCATTCTTATGATTAAAAAACAATCTAAGTTGTTACATCCGCTGTAGACAAGACCATCATATATATAAAAAGCAAATGTCTGTCCATCCCCCTATTTATCTCAGAATTGGCTTGACTTAGAGGTCTGAAACAAACTGCATTGTGTTTCTACAATGCTGAAACCCCCAGAAAAACTATTTTCATCTCTGTAAAGGCCAGGGTTCAAACCCAGGAGCACAAAATATGTTTCCATAAGAGATGAACGTAAATTACGTTTCAATACTTGCAGAGGTCGTTTCTTTTATAAAATTAAATTAGAAACAATGGTCCTACAAAATTGAGACAAGTGTCACGAGAAAGGAAAATAAGCATAGAATCTTATTTAATCTTGAATCATTCAAATAAATTCTAAATTGTGAGAACTTTGATAAAATAGACGTAAATTTCGTGAAAATATTTGGAAATAAACAAACCATCCCTTTGACGACCAAGGCAATTGTTGTACATCGACTTGATGAGATATCCCATATTAATTCACGGGGAAAATCAGTTGGTATACTCTTAAGAAATGTACGTAAAATAGGTTTTCGTTACCTGCAGAGATTGTTTCTTTTACAAAATTAAGTTAGAAATAATGGTCCTACGAAATCAAGAGAAGTATCTAAAGAAAGGAAAATGATTATAGATTCTTATTTTAGTCGTGAAATATTAATATAGATTCGAAATTTCGAAGATTTTGATTAGACACACTGAAATTTCGTAAAATATTTGGGAAATAAACAACCGATTCCTTTGACGACTAATGTTGATTTCATGAATTATCCCATATAAGTGCACGGGGATAATCGGTTCTTATAACTTTTATAAGAAATTTACGCAAACAAGACTCTCACTACTTGAAAACAGTAGAATAAATAATTTATGTTATAAGAAATATATTGAGTTATTATGATCTTACCGCAGAACTTTTTTGTGCTTAGGAGGACCAGATATATACGATAATAGATATATTTTCAAACTAAATTAAGTCCTGTCATGCTTGACGGGGGGGTTTGCTAGTTTTATTGATAAAATACATTATTAACATACAGAACACACAAATATTCACATAGTAGTAATTTTAAAAGTGCTTCGAAAACTAAGGTCATTAATTTGCATGGATTTTGATTATTTAATCCTCTAGCTGATGAACTTCAAATACCAATGGAAACTTAAATCTAAATAAATTTTATTTTTAATTTTATGGTATTGACAAGATAATTTCTCTTTTAGTAAAAAATTCATTTTTAAATTATTGGACGAAATGAAATAGCCCACTAAGTACAACTCTGGCAGGAGCATTTTCTAACTACATTTATATACAAAAATTTAGAACTTTAAACCGAAACAGCTGTTGTCTTTCTGATAAACCTAAAAACTGATAACTTTGATCTTTTCTCATTTCACCTCTTCTTTAGTTTATGAATTTAAGGCAATAATGGGAGTCTCCATTGTAACTATCTAAAAAATGCTAAATCAGTATGTATCACTCAGTTAGGAATTGTATTCAGAGCAGCAAAACCAAAATTCAAAATTGTGATACCAAATTCGTTTGTAGATTGCTTATTTTTTCCATGAAAATGATTGCAAAATTCAACTTTCCACATAGCATTATTTTCTTTTTGAAAATCAAATTATAATTCTTTAACATACAAACTCCAGAAATAGATCATTAGAGAGGGAATTCGGCTAAGAAACTTATACTTATCATGAATTGTAGTTTTTCCTTATAGTCACAAAAGTTTGATGAGATTTGTGGCAAGATGTTGTGGCCATTATAAAGTATCTCCTTCAAAACCATAGTCATGCCTCAGAAGTATAATATATTATATTTGATTATAAAAGAATGTGTTTAATGTAACATTTAGATCACCTGGAAGAAATAATTTATTAGCTTCAGAAAATTTCTTTTATTACCCAGGTAAACATCAATTTTTGAATTAGTTTTCTTTTTCAATGTCTAAATATTAATGAATTTGGCTTGTAGATAGGGAAATAAATAACTTGACAAACACTTGAGTGGATAAATTTCCTAATTTTTTTAAATCCAAGAAGATAACCTATTGGCAATTCTGTAAGTATACTATGAATGTCCTAGTGTATAGGATCTTTTTTCTTGATGTTGACCTTGGAATATAACCGATAAAGACTTAGCTTTTTGGAACTCCATACTAGTGAGTCTGCATAAGTTCCACTGAAAGAATTGATTTATTTTGGTGACTGTTTTCAGACTTTACAGTTTACCTTTAGGCTTGAAAAACCACAAGTAACATCCTTATGTACTAAGAAGAAGTACCAGCAGAGCAGCAGATAACCAATAAAAACACAGAAATTTCAGTGTTTGATGTCACTCACCCTTTTACACTACCTACAAAATGACCACAAGCAGAGTTACACCCAGCCTATCTGCCATCTGGGTTCAAACATAATTTGCCGCCCTTTAAAATTTAATACCAAAACCAAACATATACTGATTATTGGTTAAAAATTATTTTTTAAGACTTAAAAAATCAATCATTTTATGTCATTGTTTCCCAGCTTACATTGGTCACAAAACATCAATAAAAATATAAGAATGCATATTCTGTATGCTGACATGGTGAATGGTCATTATGAGTTAATAGCTCGCATTACTTTTGATTATCATTATCTTAGCAGCAATAGTCTCCGGAAGAGTCAATAAAACACGCAAAGCTATTAAAAAATTAGGGATGACTCCAATGAAATCTCTTAAAAATATATATACAAAAACCTAAAGAGGATTTATTCTTAGTGTCAGAAATTCTTTTATTGATACCAATTCTTCAATTAAATCCACTGCACAAATATTCCTTTCTTATCTTGGGTTTTCCATAATTCTTTCCTCTTAATGTTGGCATATCTTTGATTTCACACTATCGTCAGA
>KZ308918.1:19963-210475 GCA_000376725.2 Ladona fulva | reverse complement strand
AAAAAATTTTTTTTTCTATTTATCTTTGGTCAATTCATGATTAGAAATAAAAAGATAATCTATAACCATAAAAATAAATTTCAGTCACTAGCAAAAATTTAAAATACGTTTCTTTTGTCCTTAAATTGGATTAGAAATGCATCCATGGATATATCATTGTCTTCCACTGCTGGAGTTGATTCATTTTTATCTATTGTTAATGATTATGAAGTGGAACCCCTGAGATGTTAGGCTTAATGTAAAAAATGCTGCTCTGGATTAAATAATTTCTGAGATAGTTTCCAGACTTGTACCATTTGTTTTCTTATCAACCAACTTAAAATTTCCAAGCAATTTGCTTCAACATCTCAGAGGGCCCTATTCTTTATTTATGTCCTTTTTTAAGTCCACATCATGCACTCATCAATTAAAGCGCTTCAGACTAAGGGTTTTTATGGTATTTCCTTTATATTTTTCTCAATTGGCTTTTTATCAGCTTCATTTACTTCAAAGAGGATTTCTTAGGATAACCTCTTTTTTCCTTACCTAAAATATAAGAATGAGGTTAAAGAATATCATCTCATATATACTATTGGTACTGAAAAATTCTAGAAAATATTCCAACCAAGTTGACCCAGAATTGAAAAAATTGGGAAGCTTTTGGAGTTAGTTGGGGTTGATCCAGAGGAATCCATAGGCCCAATTCGGTAACTTGGAAGTTGATTTGCTTAACATGTATAGCCAATAATCATATAAATTTGCTAGGTCATTACCTGCATGGGCTGTTCTGTCATGGAGTTAACTTTTAAATTTTTACGGTACATTCATACTATCAATGTACACCTAGCTCCACATAAATCTTACCACCTTCGACGCAACCCACGTAACTAGCGTGAAGCACGAAGAGAGTGAGTCTAATGTTTTCTCCGCATTCCATTGGCTTTTGGGAGGGAGCTGAGTGAAACACTTTGTCGGCACCTTTTTAAATCGTTGTGAAATGCATTGAAGGTTATTATGTCATTATTATTAACAAAATCTTTTTTAAATTTACTCTTCTCCGGACTTATCGGGTAAAATTGTTTTTGCTGCATCAATTATCCTCTAATAACAATATGATATCATTGTATAATTGAAAATAACGATTTAATTACATTTTATGCTGTTCATATCCGTAGGAAGAACTTTTCCATTATAAATAATCTAAGGTAGCTTTTAAAATGTAAGATTATTGAGAGAAAGCTCACTATCATGAATTAAGTTAAAAGATGAACAAAAACTCACCGACAGATGAAGAAGATAAATAATAATATGGAATAATAAGGCAATCAACTGTATTTCAACTCATTAATTTTGCAGAACGATGCTCTTGAGAAGGGAATTGAAATGAAAGTAAAAAAACTGCAAAACTTACAAAGGAAATTTAAGACGAAATGCATCATCTGGACAAATATACTGAAAAAGAATCGTTCAAGCTTAACCTGTAGAAGAACTCTCAAAATTAACAAACACAACATATCACTAGGTAGTAAAAGAAGTAAATTACAATTAAATAAATCAAATGATTATGGTAAATATTATAAAAATTTTAAATTCCAACAAATCAATACAAGCAACGTAAAATATTAATTGTAATGCTATCATGCTGATATCTAAGGTTTGTGTTGTTGAGTTTAAAATCTAAATTTAATTTTAAAGAAATTAACATAGATATTAAAATAATAGCACCCTTTATTTTATTAATTATTCATCTAATGATCTGATGAGAATTAATTTAATCTAATAATCACTACTTATTATTTTAAAATTCTGTGGGCTACAAAATCCTTTTCATAAATCAAATTATTAATTAATTTACTATGAAATAACATTAACACTCTAGTAATACTTTTCTGAAAATACTAAACCAGTTCCATAACAAATAACCATGTAATTAAATCAAGTTAATTTTTATTGCAAAATTATGCTGTCCAAATCATTATCTAATGCTAAATCTCTCTCTTGCTTTAACTTATTTAACTCCCACAAGAAAACTCCTGCGCAATCTTTCTCACTATAATATATGCCATAAGCAATCCCACTGCTCGGTATCTTTTTCTGTGTGTTAATTGCGGCATGTCAGTTCTTTTATAAATCACACAATTAAATAAGCCAGCAACTGACTTGCAATGATAGTGAGATTTGGCACCGTTTGTGACAAATTCTCATCTGGGTTTTTCCCGTTTCATCCAGAGGGAAGGGAAAGACGTTCCCTGTTACCCTAGCCCTTGGAATATCCCCTTCTCATTCCTCTCATTATTTCCATTTTCTTTTGTTTGCCCATCGAAAGGTGTTGTCTGCTTTCCCAAAGGAACCCTAGAATTGATGATCGGTGAAGCTGAACTCTGACAAGAAAAACCCCCTTTTTGGCATGTTGCGGATGGTCATACGTTTACGGGGTAGTGAAAGTTTGAAAGGGCTAATGGGGATTCCCGACCGCACCCCTGCTGAGCAGGTATCTACAGTAAGGGTATACTGGCGGAAACCGATCAAAAGTAAGATGGGAAATGGTGGGACCGCAATTTCTAATCTACGCCACGGGTATTCCCTAACAGAATGAAGATATCCATGTCTTTATTTTTGAGCTAGATGTCCTTCCAGGACTTTTCCAAGGAGTCCAATTTAGGATGGTTGAAAAACCCACTGTTTTGTATGACAAAACTGAAAGAGTGACTAGCATATTTAAGTTGTTAATGGTTTAACTTGGAACATTGACAAAGTAAGATAAATTGAGTTTTGAAAATGATCTTGCCGGATCAACTAAATTAACTATTATAATGTTACTAAAATATGCATTTTAAATGCAATTACATAATTTTTAACACCCCAATCATTCACTACCTCAGTAAATTGAAGATTCTACGTCGATTACAGATTACTTATACCCCTAAAGTTAAGTACAATTTAGAATAATCCATTGGCTTGCATGGATAGCGATACTACGGTTAGTGATTTCCATCAGTTTACAAGCACCACCATACCTATTTCTAAAATTAATTTTTGATAAGATGATGGTTTAGGGATTGTCATAGTTAATCGTCTGAAATTGCTTGTGGAATTAAAAGAAGGTTGCTTTAAAATATTGAACATCGCCAGTGTATACAAATTCGGAGAACCTATGAATAAATTGATGCATCAGAAGAAAATTCTTGAAATATAATCAGAGAAGTTTGCAGAAATATTAATTTTTTTGCTGATTCTAAACATTCATTGCTATTAGCGTCTATGAAAATTGCCTCACAGTTTTATAACATTGTGGGACCATAAATGAGTTCATCTGAATTTTAAGCATTTCTTATTGAGATATCACCTAAATTTGACAAGTAAGTAGTTTCTCTGAAGGCAGTCATATGCAGGAAAAAATATAAAGTGGATGAGAAAATAGAGAAGGTGAGTGAATGGATTGTGTTTTAAGGGAGTTCATTGCTCCTGTTTAAAGTAACCAACAGGCCGATGAGGAATTGTCATTATCTCAGGGAAAGATCTGGAACTAAGAAACCTCCTACACTTTCGATTACTAAAATCATGTGTGTATGTACTGTAGCGTTTTACAGCTGTCGCCTCTTCCTGATTCCTATTTATTCCAGCCAGTCCCCGTCTTGAAGTCCCTGCTTCATTCACTCCGTCTGTAACTCGCTTTTCAGATGTGTCATGGTTGATGTAATTGAACTATTAGTGTATGATCCTATGGAATGTGGAGAGTTGAAGAGTTGCTCACAACCTATACATTTTAAATATGAAATGTTTTAAATGATAAAAAATTATTTAATTTAAGAAATTTTTAATATCAGCAAGGAATTAATATACAGATAGACTGTGTATATCGAACCACCTCCCAATTAATCTCAACTTGGTTCTATCTAAAATGTGAGGGACAGCCATCCACTGAGGAGGGAAAATTTCCACATGGGCCTCTTATGCGCTTCTTATCTCCATGTTATAAATGTAGGGCTGGCATTACATTTAAGTAGGCCCTAGGATAAAGGTATTTTAGTAGGACCCTATGAGTTCGCATATTTTAATCGATTAAATTAAATAATGTAGGTCATGTAATGTAAATCAATTAATATAAGTAGTTTTGTATGCATTTAAAATTAATTGAAAAATTCGTATTTATAGCCACTGTCATGAGAATTCGATGAGCAATGTGAGAATACATCATTCGCTCTATTGTTTACTGTAAATTTCAGAACATTAAAATTTTTATTTCATTGACACCAAGGAGAGGGAAGTTAATTTTAAATTCAAAGTTAATGTGAAAGGTAACGACTCGTATTTGTCCTCCTAAAATTCATTCAGAAAAATCGATCTTGCTTCATTTTTTTTATTATTAACTGCTTGGATAGTAGAATTGTAAAGTGCAATTGATTTTTAATTCTGATGCTTATCAAATGAATTATAATCATTTCTCTAAAGCGTAGAGCATGCTTCAGGATTTCATACCACACATTTACTTAAAAATTGTTATTCCTGTGATACATGGCTGTTGTTGTTCAATGGTATGGACATGGCTGAGTCATGAACTTACGTTACTTTACCAAGTGTGTTGATTGGATTCACACAAACTGATAAAGCAGGACATATGTATGGACTCCTCCTTTATATAATTTTAAAGGTAAATGATTGCTCTTTTGATTGATGTATAACATGTTCCATTATAACATCGGATCTTTGTAATGGAATGTGTCAAATCCAAGGTCTATACATTTTTGGTCCGACAGTGATTCAAAGTGCGCAGAAATTTTCTTTCTCCCCTTCCAGTCTTGAGCAAAAGCCGGCTCAGAGGCAGGCTTTGTGGATATATCCCTTAAAATGCTGTTCTAGCCGTCACTTAAACTCAAATTTTTCAAGGGAAGGTCACTTGCCTTGATCCTTCGGAAATAACAGGATATCATGAGTGACGTTCCCCTCTTCATGAGAAGGAAAGCTAGATATAATACGAAATTGTAACAACCAATTTTAAACCACAGAATTAATGCATTCCGACATCGGTGTTGGTATAATACTATTCTGCTACGTTAATGCCACCAAACCATGGATACTAATAAATTATTGTAATATTAATAACAGAAAAAAATCCACGCAAACACTGCAAGCGGAGCTAGGACTTGGTGTATCTCCTCCATGCTTTTCCTCTCTATGTCTCTCTCTCTTCTCAAGGCTCACTCACCTGAAGCTCACTGCCCCTGCATCCAAGGTGGTAAGATTTATGTGGAACTGGGTGTACTTAGGTTCAAAGATTGGGTTATGAGAGAATTAGGATGCCCAATTACCATTATTCAGAGACATGGTTTTTGCCTAATTAACTATAGGATTTGTTCTTATTATAATCTATAAGAAACAGGAACACAGCTGTGGTAAGACATTAGAGTTTGAATAAACCCCAAAAAGCCGTTGTTTGCTGGCAAACTAACCATTAGAAAATTCCAACCAACAAGGATTAGGGATGTCCAAGATTGCAACTTGCAAGTATTGTTCTCACTACGTATTTTAGCAACTACATTGCCATCTTTGGAAGAGAAGATAACTAGGTTAGTTAAATAGAAGTAATCTTCTCTTCCAAAGATGGCAACGTAGTTGCCAAAATACATATCGAGAACAATACTTGCAAAGTTTGACTGCAGAGAAGCCTAATCCCCATTGGTTGGAATTTTCTAATGGTTAGTTTTCTTGCAAACAACAGCTTTTTGGAGCTTTTCACAAACTCTTAATGTTTGTTCTTATTTTTTGCCCTCAATGAAAATTATAGTTTATGTCTCAATATGAGATAGTTGTTTCTGTTTATTTAAATATTTAGATAAAGGATGAACAGCTTGAAATAAATCTCATCTAATACATATATTTTGTTCATTCTGTTTTCTTTCTTTTCATAGGTAATGCTTTGCTGTGAACCCTGATATCGCCAGCAAGACTGAAATAATTTGGTTGCTCACTCATTCCTTCTAATTGAGTCACTATCTGTGCTGCTTTAGTAATGTAGTTATTTTTATATTATGTCCTAGGTTTTCAGTATATGTATTCAAATCCCTGGGTATTTCTATAACTCTGATAATTAGATGGCAGAGAAAAGGAAAAAGATTGTTCTTACAATCAAAGAGAAACTTGAAGTGGTTGATAGGTTTGAAAAGGGTGAACCAGCTGCAAAGTTAGCCAAAGAATATGGAATAGGTGAGCAAACAGTGAGGGACATCAAGAAAAACAAAAATAAGTTGATAGAGTTTTCCTCGCAATCTGGGAATGGGCAAGGATCTTCAAAAAGGAAATCTATGAGAAAGTCACCGTATGAAGAACTTGATAAGGCTATGCTTGAATGGCTGAATCAAAAAAGAGCTGAAGGAATATCTGTGTCTGGCCATATGTGTACAAATCAAGCTAGATTATTTCATAAATCTTTGGAATTAGATGGAGATTTCAATGCCTCATCAGGTTGGTTATCAAGGTTTAAGCAGAGGTATGGGATAATTGAAATCACCAGTCAAAGAGGGCGTGGTGATGACCCTGCCATTTCTAAATTCTGTAAAGAGTTCTTGCAATTTGTGGAGAAAGAGCATTTGTGTCCAGAACAAATTTATAATGCCAATGAAACTGGACTGTATTGGAAGGGAGCACCTGAGGAACTCATAGCCTTTGAAAAGAAGGAGCAAACAAATGGAAGCAAGGCTGCTAAGGAGAGGATTACAGTGATGTGTTGCAGTAACGCTACTGGGCAGCACAAGTTGAAAGTACTAGCTATCGTTAAGCTTAAGAAATCACGTCTCTTCAAAGACTCTGATCTCTGTGAATTTCCAGTGGAATGTTATTACCAAGGAGGGGGTTGTATTGATCCTGATATATTCAAGGATTGGTTTCATGAGAAGTTTGTTCCTCAAGTCAAGTGTCATCTTCAGTGTAGAGGACTTCCACAGAGAGCTGTGCTTCTCATAGATAATAGCTTGGTTAATAGAAAAGATCTAATGTTGAAATCAAATGATGGCTCAATTTTTGTCAAGTATTTACCTCCGGATCTATCAACGTTAGTTCTTCCAATGAATCAAGGGATTATCATGGCAATGAAGCGTAATTATAGGAACAATCTTGTCCTGAAAGACGATGCAAAAGTGGTTGCAGTGTGGGAGCAAAATACCATACTTGATGCATTGTTGGGAATTTCAATGGCATGGGATCAAGTGAAACCCCCAATGATTATTCGTTCATGGAAGAAGCTTCTGCCAGATCTCGAAGAAAATGACTTTGAAGAATTTAGTGATGACCTCAGTAATTCAGAGTTGGATGCTCTGTTGTATGATAATGATGGTTGTGGAAATATAGACAGTAAAAACCTGAAAGAATGGCTAGAAAGTGATATATGTGAGACAGATTACAAGGAGTTGAAGGGTTCCTATAGTATACTTAGAACTATCTCTGAGGCAGAGCCTAAAGATGGGGTGGATGCTAAGGATGGAATGAAAGAAACCAAAGAGGAAGCAGAAACAGTTTGCCTAAAACAAAAGTAAAATTGGAAATTTATTTAACTATGTATACTATAGTATAGCTTAGATGATCCTTTAATTTTAAAGGATGAAAAAATGAAGGGAAAACTTATTTGTGTGATTTATTTTCTAAGATGAGAGATTGTATCTGTGTGACAGGTTTCTCTCAAAACTGGGAAGGATTTTGTTTGGTAATAATAGCTACTGATTGTTTTGGTTTTCTCTCAACTCATGTGCATCAGGTTAACATACTTATGGATGAAGTATAACATCAAAAAAATGTCAAATTTGACAGATTCGATTGTTATTTCCTAGGAATGAGCGTAATCTTGTGTAAAACCTGCAAAATCAGATTGTGATGTTTTAAAATCAGTTGCTGCTTTTCCTAGAAAGGTTCTTTTCAAAGTTCCAACTTCATAATCATTTTTAGATGTGTGAAAGATGTTAGCCTATAAAACTCCACACCATATGAAAATTTGTAACATTTATTTGTCATACCTCATTGTTCCCTTCCTCTTGCATTTCTGTGATTTTTGTTAGAATATTATTTTGGCTAAATAATAGTCATTTGTGCACTATGAATGTTTGTGTATTTAATGTACATTTGAAAATTTTACATTTAAGCAATGTTGATTCCATTAATTTCAGGGTCCCAAACCTTAAACTATTCCCATATACAGGTACAAGTTAAGGAAAAAGCAGGAGGTTAATTTTCCATTTCCTTACAAAAGTTGTAAATGAAACTTCACTAAATTAAGGCTTTATGTGAATGAATGATATTAAGAATATATAAATAGGTAAAATGAGAATCCTTTCTTAATTGCTCTGAGGTATTTTGCCTTGCCGTTTCACAATTTTGTGGCGATATTGTAACATAACTATTCAGTGTGTACATGATGTGTTTATTTATAGCTTGTAAGCTGTGTGATGGTTATTTATTTCAGAAAACAAGAAAAAATGTATTCTTTTTGAAATCAGCCACTGTTGGCATGTCACTTACATCTGTGAAATGTAAATGAAAGTTATTTTCAGAAAATAATCATTTCAAAGGAGTATTACATGTGTTAAGTACAAGTGAAAATTTATTTTTCTCAACATAAAGTTTTTAAATTGTAATCATTTTTTTATTTAACCTCTAGCCTACAAAATTATTCTGGGTCATAGGAAATTTCTTAGTTGGTAGGTATGCATTGAAGAATTTTTTTATGGTTTTCGTACCTGTGTGATTTCCCAACTCATTATCTGTTAAAATATCTTCTGAAAGTTTGTTATCCTGTCTTACTTATTTTGCATGATAGAATGAGATTTACTGCAAATACTTGTATAAGGAATAATTCCCTAAATTTTTCTTAAAAATTTCAATTTCTTACTTACCATTCTATCAGCATATAAGACATATCAGCAAATGACACATGTAATTTCAAGAAAGAAATTTTGGTCAAAAAATTAAATTTGATGTAAAAGAATTGGAATTATGAACTTTATACAATGATGTATTGATTCTCACAGCATTTGTATAGCTCTTAAAAGGTAGATTTCATTTAAAACACTGGAACAAAATATGAAAAGATAGGTAAAATGATTTTTTTCATATAGTTTAAATAAAACAAGTTGTATACGTGTATAACATGAGGGTAGGATTTCAGTCCTAAATTTTCACAGAGAAGTATGCTATGCATCAATAAATACCTTATTCCATGTACATAATCTTTTTCTCCTAAGAAACCAATCATAATTAGGAAGGTGGCAAAGTAGCAGTCCTGAAGCTCATCCTCTGCTCACTTTTTTAGGGTTCAAATTACGTAAAGAGAGTCATTGCTAAGTTACATTTTTCACTTTGTATTGGGAGTGATTTAGTTATGGCTATCAGTTGCATTAACATTGGATATCTATATAGTAGTCGAGATAGGAACTATCGTTCCCTCTTACATCTAACCCATAAAATTGTGATGAAATAAAAGGATATAGTAAAAAAGGAGGAAACTATTTGTGGATTAAAAACCTAAGTCAAGAGCTTAAGAAAACATTTCCACAGCAAGAAAACACAAGGGGGGTTTGAAAAAGCTGCAAACCCTACTGATAGTAATAGCTAAATTTGAGTCTAAAAAACCTATTTTTATAATAAGGAAAAAAGAAAATTTACAAAAATCTCAAAAAAAAATGTGAAGAGATGTGCTGGTTTGTTTTCATTTCGGTTTATATGTAATGGAGAAAGTAAATGTTCTGTGTAGTCTACCTCTAGTGTTCATGTTGAGGAGGCATTGCAGCTGCAGCCATTGCACTCCCTGTCTTGTTAGTCAAAGTGAATGAATGAAATAGGCCCTTTCTATTTTACCTGAAGTGGCTAAGATGACCCAAAGCTAACGAGGGTATAGGGATTATGTAAAGTAGGGAATGCTGACCATTGAAGTTAAAGTCATTTTGTGTAGAGTAAGATTTGGATTAAATATACCTACAAAGGATCAATTCAGAAAGGCAACTTTGGTCTTCTGGTAGCCATCTAGGAAGAGTGTTCAACTTTGGCGAAAGTGGCTCCGGGTTCAATTCCCATTGGGAGCTCACTTATTCAAAATGACCTTAGCTCTCAAAGCACTTTTATCGATAACACCAATAGCAACTTGAAATGGTAACATTAGCTCTCCATTCTTTGCACGCAGAGCCGAGCTGTCCTATGATTGCATCTTACCCAGGCGGTGGCATCTAAAGGATGACAACAGAAGTGTAGCCAACCATTATTGTAATTACAACAATGCTATTTGTTGCTTTCTGTGTGTTACACCACTTAAATAGGAAAGATTATGATATGAAATTACAGATTGGTAAACATTTAGAGGAGAGAATCATGGATAACTCAAGACGAGAAAGGAATATGTGTGCAATGGATTAATTCGAAGAGTTGGAAGCAATAAAAGATTTTCTGGTACAGCTCACTCGCGTTAGAAGGCACTCACTCAGTAGCCTACTATGCAGATGGGCCTAGTCCAAGCCAGAAAATAGGTCAGTCAGCAGTTCCTGAACAGGAAAAAGCATTAGGCATAGCAGGAATTACCCCTCGAAAGGCCCCCATCTCCTCCACTTTGTCCCCTCTCTCGGGATGCCAAGTGCCTTCTGACGTGAATGAGGTATACCAAGAATAAGACCACCTCAGGTTTTGCTAAATATATTTTCGAGAGATTTGATAGGAGTCCTTCCTAATTTGCGTATAGCTTTGTGTGTTCTATTGACACTTTTAGAGACTGTTACTACCAAGGTAATGACAATCAAATGTTATTTGAACAAATGACCTATAATGAGCACTCACTATGTCAACATGGAATCTGCATCATTAAGTGTTACTGATGTTTTGTGACCAACGTAAGCTTGGGAACAAACATAAACTTCATAAAACAGTGGTTTTTCAGTCTTACAAAATGTTTTTACTTGCAAATTAGGATATGTGTGGCTTTCGTATTTAATTTTAAGGGGCTGCACATTATGTTCTTAGTCAGGAAGTAGATATGCTGGGTGCAGCTCTGCTTGCACATATCTTTATCAGACTTATATTACCTGTATTTTCTGTTTAACAGAGAACAGATTAAATTTCTTTCTCTTCATTATAGAATTACCTATCAATTATTGTTAAAGAAATTTAACCAATCATATGTTTTTAGAATTTTCGGACATCTCTCCTAAGGTAATGGATAGTAGAACCTTTGGTAAAGGTTTTGTTTGGATCCCTAAAATACTCCCTAGTTCATGTATTGGTATGAGAAAAGGAACAAATTTTTGTATTGAATGAAATGACTCATTTACCAGGAAGTGCTGTGAAAAATAGACTTAGGATAGTCTGGAGCAATAGCTGAAGTAATTGTAGAGCGTAATCTTCTAAAACATTTTAATTCTTTTTTTAAACCCCACTATCCAGGCTATTTATGTTAGGGTTATTATTTGAAGTTATTGACATTAGCAGATTCATATAAAAGAGGTTTTATATGAATCTTCTAATGCATGGTTAGGGTGAATCTACATCAGCAAATTCATATACCATAACCATGAAGAAGAGAAATTTTTTGACAGTCACTGATTACAATAAGCAAAACATCTGTGGGTCTACATTCCCTAAAAAAACTACTTCAATAATTGTCTCACCACTTATGTTTGAGGAAAAGTAGGTAGGTTTTTAAGATGGGAACCTAGAACTAGCAATATCTGTTTCCCAGGTGTAAGTTGCAATTGAACTAAGTGATGGTTCCATGTAGACGTTAAAAATTTCATGAGTCATTTACAGATATCCACCTGCAGATGCGAGCGCACTTAGTAAATTGGTCCAGAATAAAATCTTATGTGGAAAACTCCCTTAGTCTTTCATTTGCAAAATGTGTTTTCACAAAGTCATGCCTTCTATTATTTCCATTTGAAGATCAGTTTCATATTGTATAATCTATAGTTGTAATCTATGTCAACATTAATAATAATAACTACCTATCTGGAATGAAGGCTTTCACTGCAAGAAGGTTCCATGATGTGATGATTTCCGGGAATATACAATGGAGTCAGTACAAATGGAAAACCTTTTGCCAACGATGCTATTGGCTTCCTCAGGTCAGGTCTTCTGAACTAAAGAAGCCAGCAGCATCATTGGCAAAAAGTCATAATTTGTATGTACTGCATATTCCCAAAATCATTGCATCAATAAATATCTGTGGTTGCATTATACATTTTCTAGCTCCTTTCAGTGGCCTATGAAAAAGGGGACATTAATTTCCTCCTGAACGTTAAAGAAAAATTATAATTACCATGTTTCAAAATATTCAATTTGTTTAGATTCTGATGCTGCACATCTGTTCAATAGATTGATATCATACTTTTAAAATATATTTTGCTCATAAATGCATAATGTATTTTTCTCATATATTTTGGGTACATTTGACTTTGAATGTATGTACTGTCACCCAAGGGACTTCAAACCCATGGATTCCTCCAACTCTTTCTCACCCCTGGATCCCTCCAACTCACGTTTTGTGTCCAATCCCATAGGCAATTCTCTGATTACACCATTACCATACCAAAATTGAAATTAGTAATATTTATGCAAATTAAAACAATATTCGGCAAAATATTTTTGTATGCCAATGGCTCCTTTTGAAACAATAAGAAAAGAGATATCTCAACATCCTCTACTTTTGGTTGAATGAGTAGGCAATAAATTATAGCAAGTGAAGGGACCAAAAACAATATTTTTGCAAGTTGCAAGCACTTTGTTATGGCTGGATTTGATTTTCTGTGTAGTATATTTAATCTCAATGAATCGTTGGTTTCTAAGTGACATATAAGTTGTAATGGCTATCTTAATTGTAACTCTCTTGCATTTTAGTTTGTTCTAAGTTGTATGTTATGGAATTCTGTAATTAAATTTCAGCCTAGGAAAATATATTATTAACAATCCTGTAATCATACCATGTTATCAAAACTCTATCTTTCTTCACACAAAGCTAAGTATATCTTACTCCTTGATTCACATTGTTCCATGCATGCGTACATAGATTAATTGCTTGGCTAATTGACTGATTTGATACAAATGTGCCCTTTTCAATATTTATCTCATCATTACCACTTACTCCTTCCTACAATTTCCATGTCTCAAACACAGAAGTATTTGCTAGGAGTTCCAGCTGTCATCTTTAAAAGGGGCTATCCTTCCACTAGTTTTATATACAGCCACATCTTTCAGCTTTTTATTCTGATATTGACATTCCTTCAGGCCTCCATTAAGATAAAGGGAAAAATGAGGAATTTGCATAAATATGATTGAGAAGAGTTGCTGCCATTTTATTTCATACATATCTTAAGATACATTCATGTGAAAAAATACTAGAAAAGCAGAAAAGATAAGTAACCACAATAATAGTGTAGCTCAGACCAAGAGAGATATGAGTTCACAGCAAATAGAATTGCATTATTTGTAACATTTTTTTGACACAGTATATTTTGCTTTAAGTGAGCCAGTTACTGGAAACGATTAATTTTTTTGAATTTTACTTAACTATGAGGTTCATTCAAGTATTTAACCTTTTCATTAGAAAATTATTTCTTATCAGAAATTTCCTGGCATCTATATTGTCAGGATCAACTGATTTTGAAATGATAACTTGAGGTTCTAGGCTATTCCTCCAAGCAATTTATGACATTCTTAGGAACATTAACCTAAATTCATCTATCAAAGCTAGATTATCTAACTTTTAGTTTTGTAAAGGTGTGGTAATCTCAGAACGCCATATGATTATCAATAGTACATACAACACAAACTAAAAAGATCCCAAAAGAAATAATTTTAGATTGAAAGGTAACCAAAAATCCTATGTTATCCTCCATTCATTATAAAATACATGAATGAACTAGAACCACATGAAAGATTAACATCTTTCATGCAGTATATAAAAGTATGGTTTTGTCTGACTCAAGGGTACTGTGGTTTCTGGTATACTGGTCCAATATGTATAAAGTAATGGTGAGCGGAGGTAATTAAAAATATTATCATTCATCAAGCAAACATTCTCGGGTTATCAAATTCAGGAGCGCCTTTAATTTTTAACTCACACGATGCGTGCGAAACTATTGTTTTTAGTTTCCACGTTCCACGTAGTTTCTAGAACCATAAACTACTTTTGACCTTTTGGAATTCTGTGCCTTTGTTATGGTTACCTGGTTAGAACGTATTTCAGCGTTACCTTTTAGATACAACAGTACTAAATTAGGTACATAAATTCAGTTACCGGAGTACATTTGGTACGACTTTTATAAGAAAATAAATTCTTAAGATTTGGTACTTGATCAATGCTCGTTTGAGAAGTTTTCACCATACTTACCCTAGTGATAACATGAATTCATGATCTATTTACTAAATAAATCAAGCTTACATTTTTGCGGAAGCAAAGTTATGTTATGTGGCACTTAGAAATTTTAGGAAGCGCTGAACAATCCGGAAGTGTCTATGCAGTAAGCCGGAAACTCTTGAATAAAAAGTAAACAAAGCGTCAGATGCTTTCCGCAGAAACAAACTGAAACGACAATGGAATTTTGTGTTTATTGCAAAAAGGGAGTATCCGAGGCTGTGAATCGGTGAAGGAAAACAGTAAGTATAGTTGAGGATGTTTGAAATTCCATGCATACATAGCGTTGGAAATTAATTTATTCAATTTGTGACAATCATAGCTAAGCCAACAATGCGTTGGTAGCCAAACATACAACTATAGTTGGCACAATATTCTAATTATTAGCGATTTTGAATACGTTTTCTTTATTAAAATGTGTTACCTAAGTGCATTCACGTAAGAATTAAATTAAAGTAAAAACAAGAATATCCCTTATTCAAAATCGATTCTAATTGAGCTATTTTTTTATTTAGAGGTACCATTTTTAAAAATTAATTTAACCAGTTCAGATTCAGATAATAATAATGCCATTAATAGCGTCAAATACTGATACTAATGTCGTTCAGCGGCTAGATACCCACCTGAGAGTTGGGTTCGAGTTCCAATGTTGGCAACATTTTTCACATCTGTTTACCCTCGAGGTTTGAGCCACACTTCTCTACGTGCAATGTATACCACACTCTCCTCATACTTAAACTGATGCTTTCTTATTGCTTGGTTAAAGTTAGAATTCATCATATAGCTGTGCCGTATGTCAATTTTTATATTAGTGGATATCAGTGAATTTAATATGTTACCTGGAAATATTTAGTTTAAGAAGCAAAACTTCAACAGAATATTAAGGCAACTTATAGACTGAAATAAAAAAATCATATGATTTATATGATGCGATAAAAAGTTGCTATCGAGTTTTTTAAACAACTTTTCCACAGTAATGGATGGGCGTAAAAACGCGAGCTTCGTCTCTTTATAAAGCTCTCGGTAGGAGTTTTCGCTAGTTATATGTTACGTTAACCTCAAATCAGCAGTTGATTTTATACGAATTTATATTTAACAGTGCGGCTAAGAGCCCAGGAATGAGCAAGAAGCCGGCGGGGGTTGCCGGAGGAACTCCCGAATGGTCCCGAGTGACGTATGTACAGCTAATGCTTGCTTATAATTGAAGTGATTTAGAGGATGATCTTGCGTATCAATTGCTTGCAAGGACAATGTCCTCCGAGGGAAGAAAAGCCCTCATTCAAAGTAAGTGGCTCAATCTCTGTTTTCACGAAGGAAATGGTGGACCAATACAAATACTTACAAATTTTGTTTTAGGGTGCCGGATTTTTAAAAGAGCAAATGGGAATTTTCCATGGAGTTACAGATTATAAAAATTGAAGTATAAGACAGGGCAGTTACGGATAGAAAACTTTAAATTTTAATTAACTATAATTAATATGAGGTATGGGAAATAGTCTGCATATCTTACCGACTTCACTACTTCCCCGCCAAAAGGGAATTTGGAATGGAAATGTACACACTTAAGAAAAACTAAAGTAATGAGATTCAACAAAGTAAAGAAGGCTAAGCTAACGATCAGAGTAGATTGTGGATAACTAGAACATAATTTCTCTTACTTGGGAAGTAAACTTCTTGGGATGGGAGGTGTAGAGGTGAGGTTCAGAAAGGGGTTAGCATTAGCCAAGGAAGCTTTTGTGAAACGAAGGGAACTGATGACTCGAGGCCTTGGAAAAGGAAAAGATTGGTAGAATCCTTGGTGTGGAGTTTTTTGCTAAATGGGTATGAAAGGTGGACCTTACGAAAGGAGGACATCAGAAGATCGGAAGCCTGAGAGATGTGGGTATGACGTAGAATGGAAAGGGAAAGTTGGGTTGCTAGGAAAACAAACACAGAGGTACTAGAGATGGTTAGGAGGAGAGGGTTTTAATGAAGTAATTAAACGTCGACAGAGGAAATGGGTGGGCAAATATTGAGAGGAGAGAGATTACTAAAGAATGCAATTGAGGGTAGAATACAAGGGAAAAAGCAGAGTGGAAGACAGAGACTGAAGTTGTCAGATTACATCAAGGGTGGGGTAAGTTACTAGTAAGAGGAGAGGGAAATTGCGATGAGTGGGGAATATTAGGGCACATGAACCTTTGGAAAGGTAGAAATCTTATGCATGTATGGGAAATAGTTCCCGCCCTTATCAGTTTAAAATTAGATATCAAGAGAAAAATACAAAGACAAAGTATATTCCTTCACAGCGTGATATATCAGCAACCATGGCCTTTTCTCTCCTTTCATTCTCTAAGTGGATTCCCTTAATGAAAAAACCTGGTGTTTAGAAGCGATTCATTCAACAAGCCACTTTTTGATGCTTTCATAAGAGGAAATTATCTCCAGAAAGGAGCACTGCAATGACTGTCTATCTGTAAAGGAATCAGCCTTAAGGCTGGTTGGGTCTTGAACCCCTCTAACGGCAGTTACAAAGAGCTAGAGGAGGGAAATGAGGCTTACTAGGCAAGATGAGGAGTGAGGTAATTTGCCCTTGCTTTCCTCACCGAGCCAGAATGCTATAAGCAGAACAAGCCCACGTTATTGAAGCATAATGACTCAACGAGTGACACTTTTCGTGACATTCAAAAAGGAGAAAGTTTAATTAAAGCATTTTTCAGCATCACTCATACCTCAGTAGCTTTCATATCATCGTAACCATGAACTACACTGAGACAAAAGTATATTAAAGATACATTTTCTCTATCCCGTACCAAAAGACAAATGATTAATGTTTAATCTATCAAGGTAAGGTAGATGAAATCCGAAGAAGCAACTTCTGGTAAATACTGCGGGTGGGATTTCCAAGTTCAGTTCCAAGTCTTTAAGTATCGTATTAAGTATATTTTTAGTTACAACAAATTCTCCGGTAAAGATTATTTTCAAAGGGGTTTTCAAAGAAGAAATTGCTTTTTCTATCAAAGGCAACATAAGAGGCCCTCTAGGACTTTTAGTTTCATTCATAAGTTACGACATTGGAGGTATTTGCATCGTAAGCTCTAGAACTTGCGATTTTCAAGCATCAAAATTGTGAAATAGAATAGGATTTGGCGGATATTTTTACTTGTAGAAGTCATATTATAGCGTCGGGAAGGATTTACTTAAAGATTCTATTCATTTTCCTCCAGTGTACGACTAGCAGTAAATTTAATCTTATAGAACTGCTCCTACGAATCCTTATGTAAAATTTCCTTAATTTTTCATTTTCAGGGGCGCACCAAGAATTTTCGTTTGGGGGGCTGAAATTCAGGATTGTAACCAATGATCTCTTGAACCTCCAATTTGCGATGCCATGTGAAATAATTGAATCTAATCATAAGGAAGTTCTGCCAATATATTTTAAGCGTAAAAATAACTGTTTATGGGACTCTTTTAGAATTTGGTTCTGAATTTAATATTTGTAGAAACTCTGGGGGTTACTTAAGCCGGTCAGACACCCCCCTGGGTGCGCACCTGGGCACACGAACTATGTACATTTTGTAATATAATTTAAAATATGGAATGGAAGATTTGGAATTAGGCGTACATTTTGATTCCTCCAGTGTGTATTTTGGGCAAAAACAATTACTTCACCTCCCTTTTCTCGCTTGCAACAACGGGTTCTTTAGTACATAATTGCTGGAAATCAATGGTGAATCCGTTGATACCACTTCACATTTCAAGAATGCAAATCCTGATTATTTATCCATTGCTTCAAAGGAATGCCCTCGCCTGAGGATCTTTTAAGGATAGAAGAACGGAGTACAGGCACAAGCTGTTCCAGAAACTTTAAGTACTGATTTACGATGACCCCCTACTCAGCAAGCGCGATTTTAGAAAATCAGATGCAGGAGATATTTCGCGAGATCTTGACGGATAGTTATTATTGGTCTCTTTTTCCGGGGTCATTCCATGTCAAGTGGACCAATGATCCCCGCTCGCCCATCACAGATTTCAATGAAATTCTGCTACATCTACATCTACATTAGTACCCTGCAAGCCGCCTTTCGGCGTGTGGCAGGGGGTGCAAGCACCATGAATNGTTTAATGTATCCTACCACCCACTGAAAATGTTCCTTTGCCTTTAGTTCCGCTCCCCATCCCCTTATCTCAACTTTTCCTCTCTGTCGTTCTTCATCCCCTATGATGGGGGAAGATAGGGGTTACCTGATGATGGCGATCATTCGCTGAAGCCTGGTCGTGTCTGTAACAAAATCCTGTGCAAAATGTCTATTTTCCTTCAAACTTGACATAAAAGTTTTTCCGAGGGAAGAGGATATTTTATAATTAGTGGGCCATTCCGTGTCGAATAGACCAACGGTCCCTACTAGACCAACAACGATTTCGATCAAATTTTGTGTGGACATAAACTCATATTCTCTATGAACATTTGCCAAGTCTTACCTCCATCGGTGAAAAATTTGCTGAGATATAGTCATTTGTTTGACCCTCTACCACAGCCTTCTACAGTAGGACATTAGTTTTTATCAACTTTGAGACATATTATCTCAGGCAGTATTCCGTTGAGGACAACACAACTTGGTATTCTTACACAACGTTTGTTGCTCTATTACACTAAATAACAAAAAAACTTTTATGAGGGAATTCCGCGAAGAAAATTTGAAGCAAAATCGGCCCAAAATATTATGGCTCGAAAAACGATTTAAAGTTTGGCATTTTATATCTTTGGAAATAAACATTAGATAAACGCGAATCTTCGTGCCTCGTAACTACTCTATACAAGGCGTTCGAATACAAAGTTTCATTTTCTTAATCCGGACGGATAGTATTGGGTATACAAATCAGGTAGCCAATTAGGGAGTTCGGTGCTTTCACACCTCCTGCCCTACGCCACATGGCGGCTCGCGGGGTATTAATCTAAAAGTAGTTTATCACCGAGTACAATGTCAAATTTAGAGTTCTTAAAACTCTCCAGGAAGCGAGGAGAAAACCGATCCGTGTATTTACGCAGTTCTCCGGAGCAGAAAGTGACATCATAGGTATGTATGCCCTCGACGGACCGGAAAGAGGTTAACCCTCGGTTTAGCTAAGGGCCACAAATCCATCGGAACGAGAATCCCGTCCCTTTCTAGCATTCCATCCGTGAAAGAGGAGAACCTTCGGTGTTTTCGGAAGTCTGCGGGACGCTGGGTGCCAAGTGGTGCCAAGCGGTCTGCGTCCCCTCCAGCCAGCGTGTCTCCAGTCGCACACATGGCACACCCATCATTGCCTCTTCCGGTCGCTTCTCCACTTACATTTGGACCCTCCACAAAGGCCTTCTGGGAAATTCCTCCACAACGAATCCTTCCCACGCACCCCGCAATTTAACGAATGCGACTGAATTATTCCTAAAATTGCTTGTGTTTTTCCATCGAAGAAGACGTGTGGGAGAAGTGGATTCTCTTAGGGGTGCGACCGCTCATTCTCCTCTATCAGTGTGTGCGGTATCGTTTCTCGTAACTTTACAGCAGGGGTCTAATTTCTTATCTCCAGTGGGTAACGTTAGCCCCTAAACAATAGCTCATCCGCTTCGCTGTATGTATATACATAAATTATATGCCACCTGGCTTGCTGCCTATCTAAAGTCATTAAATACATATTTATTTATTTACATACAGTCATAGCACCACTTTAGAGTGAATTCCAAACAATGAAGTATAACAAATTAACAGTTATTTACAGGAAAACATACATCATAACAAATCAACACAACTAACTTTTAAGAGAGAATCATACGGCAGTCTGAAAGGGTCTATGGAGGGAGTTCAGAAGGCTAGGAAGTCGATATAGCAAGGAACGTTGATCAAGAGATATTCTAACTGTAGGAACAAGGAGAAGAGGTGTAAGTATAAATAAATAAATAATACACAAGCCATAGAAAACTCAGACCCTTCACTACAGCAAGAATAAATAAAATTTCGAACATTGTAAACTTACTAAATATTCATAAAAGTAGAGAGAACTTACTTGCCTGTCAACCCGAGAAAATATATAATGTGTGTGTATGTATATGTATATATAAAATTTTCTTGAAGCGAAAAACGAGAAGTAGTGAACGCGTCTTGCCTCTGAAAAAATCGGAACGAATAATTGGAACTGTATTAATCATAGTCTTATAGAAATAAACTGTTGTGTCTATTTAATTTTACTGTAATTTTCGTGATGATTTTGATATTTACGTCATGTTTAATTAATTTCCACTTGAAGAAGAAGAATAAGTTGACGTTGCCATTGGTATATTGATTTGAATTTCCTATGTAAATTGTTGCAATTGTATTTTCATAATTGTTGTTTTTTCAGTTTATTATTCAATATTTCATCTTTATTCGATATTTTCATATTACCTTTAATATTCTCATTTATCATATTTTACTGCCTACCTCTTATAATTCAAATCCAACATCTGTTTTTGTCAGAATTTTTGTAAGACCTATGCATTTCTCTCTGCCTGCTTTTCTTTTTTTCAGCTTTGTTACTGACACTTTTCTTTTACTAAATTTCCCCTCTTATTTAAAATTTTTTATTCGCCACTGTCGGTAAGTTTCGCAGGTTTTTCACGCCCCCCTTCACGTGGGTGTTTTCCTGTAGGGTTTTATTTTATTTATTTTTTTCCTAAGTGAAGACTTAGGTTTTTTTTTTTAAACCCATATAGTAGTTTCTTCTTTTTAGTTTAACTCCCAATACCTTTTTCTTTCTATGTACAATGACTAAGGGTTAGATGTAAGAAGAGACTAATTAGTCTCAATCTCGCCCATAAATAAAGACGATTTATTATTATTATAGAGGGCCCCATATGTATGAGGCCCTCAGCTAGCGCCTAATTATCAATCAGGGAACATTCGCACAGCTTTCAAGGAGAAACGTAGCTGCAGTTGGTATGTACAGTGAAGTATCATGGGACTTGTTCTTCCTTCTTCGGCTCAAGCCTATTTCCTCCAGCATCTTGACCATTTCATCCATCCATCTTTTCCGCGGCCCACGCCTCTTTTACGTGTTAGGATTTTTTCTCCTTCAATTCCGACGATTCTTTTACCATTCATTCTAATAATGCGCCAATTCCGTTCCTTTTTCGAGTCGATTCTTGTATATTTTCTGCGTTGCGATCTCTTCGAATGTCACTCTTTTCACTCACTAAAAGATTTTTCCCTGAAAGTTTTCGTAACACTTTCAATTCAGTCCTTTCAAGGAGCCTTTTGGTTGTATAGGTATAAGGTCCTGCTTTCCCCATGCATGCCAAGATTGGTCGCTGTATAGATCATAGCTTTTGTTTCGTCTTTCAACTACCTCTTCCGCCAGAATATTTATTTCGTGGGAATTGTTAATATACCATCGAACTGAGTCAGTTATTCTAATCAAAGGGGCGTTTGGAAGTTATTTTTTCTTGTATATTTTATCACGAACATGAGTGTTATTCATTTAACATAAACGGGTGAAAGGTAGAGAAAGGTGGGAGGTACTAATTAGGGTTTATTTGCGATTAGGTGCGTTGGAGTAATTAGTTGTTCGGAAATTAGTTTTGTGGAAGAGCGGAGTGGTTTTCGTCTCATTTCGAAGAAAAAAAGTTTAAGGCGAGGATGAGGAAGGGAAAGAAGAAGTGTGGAGGAGAGAAACAGAGAGGCATTTGGCCAAACGGAAAGATAATGAATTTTTGGTTACAGATTTATCGTGGTCGTTTATACATATAGAAATCTTTTGAACAGTTTTCCCGATATGAAATGCATTGCAGTCATCAGATATTAATTCTCAGTACTGCGTATTAATTTATTTCTTGCATTAGTGAGATTCCTCTAGTTTACTTACAGCATTTCCTTTCTTCCTTAATGAAAAACGAACTTTAAAAAAAATCTAAAAAGTTTAGCCGAGTATCTCTCTATCTGGACGATCACTTTAATATTCACATATATTTCCGCAAAGATTGCTCGAATTGCCAAAATGAGTTAGTTTTATCATTTAATGCTGGAAAATGCAATACCAATGGATAGAAATTGAAGTAATATCAATGCTTTACGATTGTGTTTGTGGTCGGATTAAAGCGCTCTTGTGGTTGCGTATGAGAAACGCTGTTCTAAATCGTCGATCTAAAAGAATTCCCTAAGTTTGGTTTAACAGCCTCCGGTGCACTTAACTTGATAGATTCCAAACCCACAGCATTGGCGGATCGACGGGACCTCCCTTTATGACTTTGTGGTACCAGCGATTTGCCTACGAGTTGACGAGGATCTTGAACTAAAATCAGTGTAAATTTTCTCCACTATCACTATACTATATTCATCTCGACAAAATGGCATTTTAATTGTTATTTGGGTGTGATTTCACAAGAAATCCTCTTACATCGTCTCCCCAACTTGGAAAGTTCGCCCACACCCTGGAGAGTTTCTGGATCGGCCCATGATGAAATATATAATCAGTGCAACAGTGTCAACTCCTTGAATAACTTTCATGAAAATATAGATATTACTACAGTTTTTGCAAACCAAAAATTGGATTGTAGAAGTGAATAAATAATAATAATAAATTAGCATTGGGAAGTTTACTCATTAATTATCAGTCCAATGCGAAAAATTATACTACAGATAAAATTTCTTCCTTTACTGTTTCTTAAAAAATGCATTTGAAATCTGCCAAAAAGGGTCGAATTAATAAATCGCGGATTCTGATCCTGAAATGAGCGAGTATCCATTATAGATCTCTCCGGACTTATTTTCTGATACAAGTTTAATTATTTTACCTGTTTCGAGTTAAACACTAATGTGATACCGTATTTTTCGGTCTATAAGACTCAGCGCGGTTTTTCAAGTGGACTAAGAGGAGATTATATACAAAGAATGCGAGCTGCTTATAAGTGAAACGAAGAAGCGAGATTGGTAAAAGAGCGTAAATTTACGGAAGAATGGAAGAAAAGCGCTATGTGCTATATAGAAAGGCTTCCGCGGCGATTAGAAGAAAAATAACGAGTAAAAGCGCAACATTGCTTACTATTACTATCGTATGGCTATTCCTGAAGTAATAAAAAATTCTCACCCTCGGCCCATAGGACGCAGGTCGAATTTAGATTAAATTTTCGCGGGAAAAAGTGCGTCTTATCGGCCGGGACATATGGTAATTACTTCATAAACAAAATTTATTTTTCGGGTTATGAAAGTGTGGGCTTCAAAAGGCAGCAGTATAACTCCTTATATCGGGAAATATAACTGTTGTATAATATCTACTGTGAAATTGGGTGAAAATTAGTGGCTGATATAAATAAATACATCGATGTGACGTGATCCCTGATGTCATCGGGGGAGATTACGGTTATAAATCGAGCCAATCGCTTTTAAGACATACTCCCGGTAGTCCTTATGCCGATTCCCATTTTTGTATTTCACATCAAAGACGAGGTTTATTTTCAATGGGTTTCATCCGAGAAAATATTAACCGGGAAATGCTGCTTTTGTTTCGCTTCCTAGCCTTTTTCCCAGAAACATAATCTCTTTCTGTTGTTGCTGAACTACTTCTAATTTTAAGCATTAGCGTGCGTACTCACATTTAAGGTTAAGTGGAAGAGTTAGGCCGACTTGGCCTAACTTCGCCTTAATAAAGAGTTTATTCATACATTCACTGTTGCATTTTCCATAATAATATTTGGTAACCTTACTCATGCATTTAGTATATGAAAACCTCTGCTCCGATGGAATTCTCCTATACTAAGGAAAAACAATATATCAGCTGCTTCCGATGTAGAAACTTGGTTTATTTGAAATAAGTCGAAAAAACAATATATAACAGGAGAGAAGACAAGTGTCAATTCCACCTCAGTTAATAACCATAGTTTCCATTCATTTAATGAATGTCCCACGAAAGAGAAGAATTCGACGAAGGTCCACCATTTCCACTTCCCTTTTATTAAACAAACATTGCCTGAAGCTTAATCACTCACAGTTCATCATCAATAAATATTCCGTCGATTCCAAATCACGGCTCGACTTTTCACAGCACATCCAAGTATTGCGCATCCAATTAGCTGGTGCGTCCACGCAGCAAAAAAGGTCTCATTTCACACCGATAATGGACTCGACAGAAAATGATATTTTGGGTCTCGAGGGTGGAGAACTGGAGCTGGATTTCTCTTGCGACGGCCGTCCCTCCGGCAGTTTAGTCTCAGACACTGGAGCGCTGCGCGTCTCCTTTTTCGTCAGCGAAGATGAACTTTGAAAGCTCATAACGGAGAGGTTCCTGGGATAGTCCAATCCTGTCCTCTGCGAACGAAAAAAGATTTTCTTGAGTAACGATGCTTTAGGATTCAAATTATAGCATCACAAGATCACAGAGGGGCGTGAAATGTGCTAGCATTAAACCAGAACCGAACCGAAACAGAAAAATCTTTATTTTTGCCGGATGAATGAATGAATGAATCGATGAAGGCGAGGTTGGGCCAAGTTGGTCTCTCTACATTATTACCTCAATTGAAAATAGTTAGTTAAATTTTAGTCAGTTAGTTAGTTAAAGTTAAATTTAATATATAAAGTTAAAAGAAAAAATACAACAACACAAAAATATTTNTACATAAGTTTAATTTAACGTTTAAAACGAAAAGAGAGAAAAAATGCACCAACAAAAATATTTGGGTTTGTGGGGAAAACCTTCTCAACTGAAGGTTGAAGAAGACAAAAACCCCAATGAGTGGGAAAACTCCCGCAAAGAAGGGGATGAAAAAACCCGCGAAAACACAAATTAAAAAAAGAAGACAAATTAGTAAAAATCAATACAAATACTATGAAAACCTTATAACTTATAGTAAAGATAATGCAAATATACAACGATGAAAAACAACTTTATATCATTGATAAAATCAATGAAAATTCATGAATAAACATTGAGTTAAGTTTTAAATTCATCACGCACATTGGATGCCCCAATCTGAACTTAATATAAATATATCCTGCGTGTAGTCAATATGTATGTAGTGCAATACAACCGTAACTTTCGTTGTACACACAGTCGATAGTTATGCACATCAGTATTTGTTAACTAGAAATTATACTAAATGTTTACTATTATTATATAAGATAATACAGTCTATTCAATATTCATCAAATTATGTGTAAGAATGAAACCGAACTCGAAAATTCTGAATTCAAACCGAAACCTGTTGTTTATTCCGATTCGACTTACAGTTACCAATATTACCATTTTACTCGAGTATACAGGGGGAACATTTACTACAACTTGAAACATGTGCTTAAGTTCTTTAATAATTTTGGTGTGTTAACAATAATAATATATCGTCTTTATTTGGGTAGAGATGCTCATTCCCAACACAGGAAATATAGACCCAATAATACATAAATACATACACTTGGCAGAAGTGATAAAATAAGTTTGGAAGCTAAAATCTGTCAAAACTATCCCAATAAGAATGTCAGTAACTGGCTACCTAAGAGTTTAAAAACACGAATAGGAATAGAGGATCAAATTATTGTTCAACTAAAAAAATCAGTATAATTAGTACATGCTCCATAGTAGGAAAAATTTTAAATGATATTAAAAACAATAGACAATCGTAATCCCTCCGGTGCTTTGCATCCGGGATTGGTGAATGTTTCCCAGCCTCCGTGCTGTACCAAATAATAAAATTAAATCGTCTTTATTTGGGCGTGATATGTATATTTGAAAAGTTGGATATGATAAAAGTAACTTTTAGAAGAATATCTTACTGCAATGTATGATGATGATAAGTGATGGTTGGAGTGAAAAAACTGTTCGAACTGGCTAAACGTTGATTGTAGGATCGAAACCGGAACTATATATTATAGTTCTTTGGGTGAACAGGAGTGAAAACCAAACGAAATACATTACGGATAGATTCACTGGCTAACATCCAAGTGATACTTGTGGATTTTTCTCAACTTCGAGGAATTACTCGCGTCGTTCTGACTTTCGAACTAAGAAAATTTTCTCGTCAAAAACCCTCTGAATCTTTTGTCTATCGTTTTATTGAAATGTCGTCCCAATAATCGTGACGTGTTCTGTTTGTCTGAAAACTTTTGATTGAAAATTAAGCTGCTTAATTAGATTCTGGGGAAATTGCTCGTACTATATGGTAATTGGGGATTGCGCCAAGGTGCGATCGCTCCCGGGATCCATCAAGGCATGATAAAATAGCAGATGTTTCTACTCAGTTTTATACGTGCGTAATTCTCCCTCTAGGCATACATTCCTACATACGCAACTGGCGGATTTGTGGCAAGTGGTGCATGTTGTCTATTTGTTAATATACACTACTTACTTCGACATGAAACTGTTCTCTCTATTTTTAATCTTGCTCTAAATTCATCAAGTAAATTAAACTATTTTTTGAAATTCCTACCTTCTTAGGAAATTGCGAATCTTTACATCGATTATCGATATCAAGAAAAAGGATTTCATTACGAATATATATGCTGAAAATTTTCCATTTGAAAATAGTTTTTGCTTTTTCAATTTGCATTCTTAATACAGTTGACAAAAGATTTTTAAGTTTTATAATTTTCAAATTTAAGTTTATTTTTTTAACTGTAAGATACGGGTGACGTCGAGGAAAAGGCTTGCACAAAAATAAAACTTTTAATGACAAAGTCGAAGAAGTGGCTTGCACTAGGTTTCCAGGGCACCGTGATGGACATCCTTAGTACCAAACAGGTGAATCATTCACGATAAGGATCCTGGTATACGAAGTGGAAAACAGCTTACCGGGATAGGGTTAGTTACAGTTGACTTCCGCAGATCCTCTGCCAAAGAGTTTGGGAACTGAAGTTGCGGGAATGGAGCGGGAAGGTTCCTCCCTTCCCAGAAGAGGGCGAGGAGAGCAGTATGAGCGCCCGGGGCCCCCGGATGCACACACGGGGTACTCTCTGGAGGGACATAGAGCACTGGAGGAATCATCGCCGCCTCCAAGTCTCGATCGGCGAAAGCGCGCCTCTTCCTCATTCGATCGCACAGCACCGGGGGCAGCACCATCGTATCCCGCGTCAGCCTTTGTTTGCAACCTGAAAACCAAGAGAAAAAAATTGACTAAACTCTATGTTAATTCTCTATGTCTCTATTTGGCTATCATTAACCAGCCTTAATCGCCGGGATTGGTTTTAATAGCAACGCATGTACGGCTTGAGCTCGTGATGGAATTTAACACTTATCGTGCAAAGTAGCTCGTTCAGAAATCTATACTTATAATAAATCTGTAATGGAGCTGTTTCCGTACATAGAGTAAAATTTCAGAAAAGTGGTAGATACGGCAATTAGAATTGATACTGAGTCCAGAACACCCATTAAAAATTACGTCTGTCTGTCTGTTATCGCATCAAACTCAAATACTATTCAACCGATTTCGATGAAATTTGACAGGGTGATAATGTATGTCCTGAATTGACACATAGGTTATTCTTTATCCCGATATCTTACATATTTCGATGGTTAAATTGACCATTACAATTCTAATGACATCATAGGCGGAAGTGAAAGAGAGAGGGGTGGGGAAACTTTACCCTAAAACTCTATTACAAAACGTTTTCCTACTTTCAAAATTGGCACATTATTACATCTCTTCCCCTTACAGATTTTAGGCTACTTTTCATGTGCCTTAAAGTCCCCGTTTCGATCCTAGACGAGGAAAATGATTCCCCAAGAAATACATGTAAAGTTCACTTTTACCGCTTACAGGCTTCGTTTCTTTTGGAAAATTAAATCAGAAAGAATAGCCGCACGAAATCCAGACATGCACCAAAAGACGGGAAATTGAACGAAGATTCTTATTTTGGTCGTCGAATATTGTTTTCTGTTCAAAATTGCGAGAGTTTTGATGAAATAGACGAACATTATGAGATATATTGTGGCTGTTAACAACCATTCCCCCTGACGACTAATTCCATTGTTGAATCCAAGCTGATGAATTTTCCTACAAGAATACATGGGAGTTGAGGCATATACAAAATACACGGTAAGTATTAATGATAGACTACAGGTATGTGAAGAGGAAGAAATTTTATAACATTTTGGCATTTGCAAGTGTCGAATGATTTGCATTGACGAATCGCAGGGACACACATACGACCAATTAGGAGAGTTTTATTGTTCGGCTCACTTTTGTCATCGGCATTTCAGAAGGATGAAACTTCTACTTATTCTTTTCGTTGAGTAGATCTACGCATCTATCCTGCAAGCCGCCTCTTGCCTGATGGTATGACACTGCTTCGATCATTGTCACATTTCATAGAAGAATTTAGAGTAAATAATAACGAAATTTCATGTTTCGTTTGCTACATTGGCTATCTATTTTATTTCCTGAGAGCCGAGTCAGTCGCAAATAGTATGGAACTATCAATTTTTACCTCTCATTGTCTCCTAATGGGCAGTTGCGCTGGATCAGCTGAATGGATGTGCAAGGGCGAATGTTCGCCTAAAACTAGAGGACCAGTTGTTAAAAAGCATGCAAACCCTTTTTTTATAAATCAACTGTATAAAGATTGCTTTTCGTGTATTTATTGGTCTCGGGTTCGGTCCCATGTGAGTCAGTACGTTCCCATAAGATTTCATGTAAACTTCATATTGACCTTTTTCAGGCTCTATTTCTATTGCAAAATGAAAAAAGAATCACCGTACGGACAGAAGACAATTTTCATAAGAGAGAAATTTTATACAATGATATTTTTATAGCCGAATAAGGATTTCGGCTCCAGATGATGAGAACTTTGAAAAGTTTCTTTTTTTGTAAAATGTCCCACTGAGATAAGATGAGAGACGTTAGTCTCTATTTTGTACAAATGCGTCTACCCATTTAACTCTATCATATTCCCCGTCGAGAACCTTAGGCCAATAAATACACGAAAAGCAATCTTTATACAGTTGGTTTTTAAAAAAGGGGAAGTTTGCATAAGATATGTCAGACTTACAGCAAAATGAAAAGAACTAAGAAATCCTCGATTGAAGTTCACGATTTCGGCACTATGGAGTAATGGCGTTGACGTGACTGTCATTTTAATTCAGCCTTTCCTCCATATTAACAACAATACAGTCTTCTTTGACGAGTTACTTGCACAGAAAAATGAAAAAATATTTTAACGTTGCTTACATTCTCGTTGTGACTTATATCGATCAAAGGAATCTTCGTACCAGGGCCGTAAGGGGCACCAATATACCTCGGGGTGGCTCACTTACTTTACCATTCGAAGTTAAGGCTACTACTTTCGCAATAATTTTGCTCTTGCAACCGGCTTCGTCGTTATGACCAACAAAAATTGATAAAGTATCGGACTGTTTATTTTTGGAAACTTTCTATGATTTTCCGCTAATACTTCGGCAAGTTATAAAGAAATCCGCTATTCTTTTCAATTTGATGCTTTTCGAGGCTTTCGATTTTTTCCCGTTTAAAATAAATCTTATACCATCGCAATGATCTTATTCAATCGGTTGGGTGCAGTGCCACGCCGTGGTATGGGTGCCTTGCACCCGGGTGGCAACAGAAGCGCAGTCAACCATTATTATTATTAGAACAATATCATTTATTGTTTTCTTCGTAGACACAACTTATCTAGGAAAAATTATTATGTGCAATTCAAGATTGGCAAACATTTAGAGGAAAGAATTATGGATAACTCAAGACGAGAAAGGAATATTTGTAAAGTGGATTAACTCGAAGAATTGGAATCAATAAAATATTTACTGATACTAAGAATAAGTCATCTTTAGGTTTTGGAATATATATTTTTAAGAGATTTCATTGGAGTCATCCCTAATTTTTTAATAGCTTTGCGTGTTTTATTGACTCTTCCGGAGACTATTGCTGCTAAGATAATGATAATCAAAAGTAATGCGAGCTATTAACTCATAATGACCATTCACCATGTCAGCATACAGAATATGCATTCTTATATTTTTATTGATGTTTTGTGACCAATGTACGCTGGGGAACGAAGTCATAAAATAATGTTTTTTCAAAGTCTTACAAAATAATTTTCACCTGCAAATCAGGATACGTATGGTTTTGGTATTTAATTTTAAGGGGAAGCAAATTATCTTCACACCCGGGTGGCAAATCGGCTGAGCGCTCTGGTTGGGTGTTTAGAAATTAGTACCTTGACATTAACATGGGCCTTCAATATGAATAAAAATTCAACCTTGGTAAATAATAGTATGGGATACCAATTTACCTCTGAGTATGTCAGCTGCTAGAGAGTTCTGGTATTGCAGACTCCTGAGGTGCTTCTGGTAGAGCCTCTTCAGAGCCAAAACTGCTTCTGCAGATCGTTGTCGTTCGTTTCGGGAATTCTTTCCGGAAGAGGGCACCGAATCGTCGCTGGATTGTTGCCTGCATAATCGCAATGTTAACACTTCAGGAACGTAAAATAACAAGCATTCATAATATCCCCAGGGGAAGTTAAAAGCCATGATTACACTCTGCAAATCCGAATTTCAAGCACAAAATAATGAATTTCCTTGAATTGTTGATCAGGTGAACCTTAACGCCATCAAACGTTTGCTTGCATGCGGTTTCGGGTGGATTGGATGGTAATGTAAACGTACAATTGCAAAGACTAATGTCATAATGTCTAGAGATTCATCTTCTGGAGATGCAGAGTCATCAAGAGAATTGTTAAAAGTAAAATAATAAAATATTCATTTAATTGTTAAAAGAAAATAATAATTAAGTAATATCTGTATGAGCACTCCGAAAGTTATCGGACCTGCAACTTTACGACAATAGTTCTAAGAAAAGTGAGTTGAAATTCTAGAGAAGCAACCAAGAACGATTCATCTTCCTTCTTAGCTTTCAGAGACGAATGTAAAAAAAACTTGAAGAAATTCTAGACTAACCATTTAGGGTACGTATGTACCTCCCCATTAATCATTTAAACTCGGTCTTTAAGTTTGTCCCTCTCTTGCCTAACGAGTGACATTTCAGATGTCCGTCCTAATACTCAATGTATACTCAATCTGACTAAATATTAATTAAGGACGCACTGAAAGTTTGAAAAGTTGAAGAAGTAACTTCATAGCATACGATCTTGGCGCCTCGTACCCGGCATTCCTCCACAGTAACTAAAACGAAACCTGTTTTTTTTTCTGCGGAGCATTAGAAAAGCTAATAGCAATTACAGTTGGATGGATTCAGATGTTTTTACACCCCCTACCACACTTCACTAGCGGCTTGCAGGGTCAATATGTTAACGTAACAAAATGATTCGACGGTGCCGTTATGATTGTAGATAAATGAATATAGCTATATTTATAATACGAATCATCATAGGTGGAATGTGGATAATGTGGCATAAATACCCAATTGCTGGGTTTCACAAGCGGTGCTGTCGCTTAATGAGGGAATGGAAATGCCTCGCTGAGTACGGGAATCACATTATCGCGTATTTCGTCGAGCAAATCAGTACTAAAAATTTCTGGAATATATGTGTTACGAAGCAGCTGCGAGCACCCATGGGGAGAGACCTGTTAATTAATTTAAATTAAGTTAAAATCTACTTTCCACGATAGAATCCCACTCTAAGCCAAGGAACATCCGAGGAGCGCCTCCTCCGTAAACTATAATTCTTGAAAGGCAAATTATTTACGAATATGTACTGAACAAATGCAATCTCTTACTTACAGTTTTATTTTAATCTGAACTCTGCAGAAACTATTGAATTTAACTTAACCATAAAAATTTCTGTTTAGATTATAAAAGCACTTCCAGAAATGGCGTCTCAACGACCGAATATCGAATATATCCGTAAAGCACGAGCTGTTTAAGGAAATTTATTTTTAATTATTTATTCGTATCTCTATGCCCTTCAAACATACATTTACTGGACTATTACGGTGGTGGGCTTCAAACAATAACAACGGACGAACACCCGACGATTCCCTAACCGTAGAAATCCGACTAGCCGGGATTCGAACCCGGGACCTTGGGTTTGGAAAACAAAAAGGACGAAAAATTATTCAATTTTGGAAATTAATTAGACAGGAGTTTAGAAAATTCGAACTAAATTTTTATTAGTGGTATTAGAGTTCTTAAATTGGATGATTTAAATTTCTTAATATGCACTGATAAGTCAAATTACCTTCTTGTAAAAATTCGCATGTTTATCCTTTTGGAGAACTATCCCAAATTCTGAAGCAAGAGAAATATGGTGAGAACTTGAATATATTTGCATTCGAATTGAATAGAAAATTTAGCGTACAATTTAAACACTAGATATGCAAATCAAATAATGTAGCAAAGGTAAATTGTATCAGTAATAATAGAATAATCTGGCAAGTACTAGTCCTTAAACTTTTCAATGCTATTGCACTTTTTAAAAAAGACTTAATTTACGTAATAAGTTCAGAGAAAGTACGTTCTTACAAGATGTCACCGATATTATGCGTCCTCACTTTTACATGGGCCTGTCTTATGCTGCGAGAAAAATCAGAGAAATTCATTTCTTCCGCGAAATATACGCGGAAGTAATCGATCGGGGAATTCACTATTGTGACTCAAGAGTCAAGATTGTATGTACCATCCGCCACACACTGAAAAGGGGCTTACAGGATACTAAGAGGTAGATGTGCTCCTGTGAGCATGAACACTACATTAATTACGATATTTCATCCGCTTAACATTTCTAACCCGGAGTGCAGCCCAAGGGTTATTCTCTCCGCCAAAATGAGCGGAATAATTCACATCAGTACCCCCCGAGCCCCCACATGGCGTATGGCAGGAGGTGTTAAAACAACGAAGTCCGTAGTTGATTACCTGATTCGTTCTCGCCATAATCACGCGAAATCTCTTTGTCGTCCGGTTTCGGAAATCGCTCACGCTTATTACGGGAATCACGATATCGCGTATTTCGTCGTGCAAATCAGTACTCAAAAATTACTGGAATAACATGCCTATACTCGTTTTCTTTATCCTTAAGAGATTCCCAGTCGAGATCATTTTGATCATACACTGCTATCGATACTATAAATCTCCCTTAACGAAACGGGTTGCTCTGCGTTGTACGCGCTCTATCTCCAAGATCAGACCCTCCTCGTGTGGATTCCATACGGCGCAACAGTACCAGAGTAATGGACGAACGAACGAGAAGTAAGCCACATATTTGACACTCGATTGACTACCCCACAGAACAAGGTAACATAGTCTCAAAGTCCTATCAGCTGACCTTACTATATCTTGAATGTGCTATTTAAACGATAAGTTATTACTGAAAAGGACTCCTAAATATTTTTACTGACTTACGAATTCTAACATTACGCCACTGTTATTTTGGTTGGCCGCACTTTAACGGCTATTGCCTACCTTCTAATAGTGTCACATCCGAATTCTAGAATATATAAAAAATAATATTTTTCTAAATAAACATAAGAAGAATATTTTCAATTACATTTTCGCTTAACATTATGAATAATATTGGGAAACGAAGTACTTAACCGGAATGTGCAAAGTTCTTCGCTTTTCAAAGTAAATTTGTTTCAAGGATTGAAGGAAAAGCCTCTTAGCATGGCCACGCGTGGTTGCAGTCTCCCCACCTCAGAATGTCTATCTCATAGCGGAATAGGCTCAAGAGAAGATGAATGCGTGCTTACCTTCTGAGTGCAACCTGTGCGGCCATGACCCTTTGCCTCTCCACCACCAATCTGCAGCTTGTGCACGAGCATTCCCTCCACCGGCACAACTTCTTGTGGCCCTTCAACCCCGATATCACTCCGTGGTTTCTGCAGCGGGCGCATTTGGGTCTTCTTTGCTGCTGGTTGCCGCCTATATGGGCTCCCAAACTACCGGACTTCGGGACAATCTCTTTACCCTCACCCATTTCTCCTATAATCACAGCAGTCTTGTTTACGTCACTATTGGAAAATATCGCAAGTTTCACTAAACTTCGCACCGATCGGTTTATAGGATTCTATTTCTCTATCGGATACTGTTATCCTCCCAGTTGACTTCCGTTTACTGTCACACAGTCTAATTCCTCGCTGTAAGTTCTTGATTTTCATTCGAAACTCGCTTCATCACTCAATCAATGGACACGCAGCCAATTAATGTCCATCGGAGAAACACGAATCTTTTTCTCGCTTTTTGGAATTACGTTAAGATTAGTAGCGCCGATTTCGTCTTCCTGAGGCACAGATGACCGAGAAATTTCGAAAGCGACGAGGGAGTGCGGCGATCGTTGACTCAGCCAGCGGAAATGCTTCTTTTCACCACAACACCCTTAAGAAGTTTTGAGACGTCTTAGCTGTTTAGAACACTATGATGAGAGTGTGAAGAAGAAGCTAGTGTTCCTTTAAGGGGATGGGAGGGGAGAGTGGTGGGGGACGAGGCAGGGTTTCGAAAGGCGTGAATGTTTCCATCTTTGTATTCTCATTGGCCGGACGGGAGGCAGGGATTGGTAAAGATACGCTGGGATTTCCCGGGATTCGAAGATGATCGATTGTTAACGAAGAAGGTACGAGCAATAAGATTCGCAAAGTAGGCGTCACCAATGGGCTATTGCTCAACCTTTATGGAAATCTATTCATGATTAGTAAATTTTTACAGCTGCAATTATAGATTGTTATAATTTTAGTATTGGATGTATATATATATATATGTTATACATTAATATGTAGTATTCGATTTCATGTTGATCAGCCTAAGGCGTTATAACAGCTAAGAGAGACGACGACCAAGCGATACAAGGAAATAATTGCTAAAACAGATAGTTACTTCTGGTCTTTCTTTCCGGAGACCATTAAAGAAGCGAACAGGTTGGATAAGGTTAGGTCTTTGGAGTAGATACACCCCCTGCCATACGTCACTGGCAGAATGCGAGATATGATTCTAAATAACACCGCCAAAAGTTTTACTTCCTCCTTCCTTGAATCTTCATTCAACCCATCGAACTAAATACGAACTGTTCACTCACAATATTACAAATTCCCCTACCGAACTTTTCTCACCTTATTAAATATCGCTAATTGTTTTCTCACTTATTTTACATCTCTGCTCCTTCTAAAACAACTCGTTGGATCAACTTTAACGAATCAGCCTCTCTGAGTCTATATTGCCGTCCCAAACTCTCACTTTTAACATTCCCCTCCCTATCTCCTTTTTATTGAATTCTTTTCCACTTTCTGAAAGTTCTTATTAGCCACGAGGACATTTATTTGGAATAGGAATATCTTGCTCCAGATTATTTAGGGTTGCCAACATTNTATAAGTGTTTTTTCTTTCATAAAAGAAACTGACTGTCATAGCAATTTACATTAATAATCATAGACATATTTTTCTAATGTATAATATTAAGTTAGACGGCGTTATGTAAAAAAGTAATAATTTTACTATTTTCTTCAGTTCAGCGAATATCCTACTCCAGGATTTCCCAATTTCGATGGACTGCAATTGCTTCACAAAGATTTTTAGGAGCCGCAGGCAACTTATGCTATTCTTGAATGCAAAAATTTCGTTTTATCCTTAAACAGACATAGAAATATTATTTTACAGTAACTTCTGTGTAATCATAGACATATTTTTCTAATGTATAATATTAAGTTAGACGGCGTTATGTAAAAAAGTAATAATTTTACTATTTTCTTCAGTTCAGCGAATATCCTACTCCAGGATTTCCCAATTTCGATGGACTGCAATTGCTTCACAAAGATTTTTAGGAGCCGCAGGCAACTTATGCTATTCTTGAATGCAAAAATTTCGTTTTATCCTTAAACAGACATAGAAATATTATTTTACAGTAACTTCTGTGTAATTTACCCCCACCCTGCCACACCCTGACATGCTGCTTAAGAGAAGCGATACCAGTGAACCTCTAGATTCGAATACTTTACGGTTGAACTAATGTTCACTTATTTTGATTGACTTAGGTCAAAATGATCTGTATTCGCAATTTAGCTATTCACATTATATCACACGGAAATCACACCATATATCACATGGAAAATATTTAATGGAAGCCGAAGGAAAACTGGATTTCTTGGGGACAAGGCCGCATGCGGATTGGGGGCCGCGGGTTGGAGACTCATTCCTTGTATTGTTTTTGCTAAAAATCTTTAACACTTTGCAAACATTTGCCTGCTAGATCATGTTGAGCCATTTTCCGTTGCTGTGAAGTGAGAAGCGGTTCTATTTTTTTAAAGCACTTTTTAAAGTGTTTTTGCGCATTTTATGAAAAAATCCGAATGTTTACTCGTAATTTTCGGTGGGGGCCTCCCCCTGCCATGCGCCACTGACAGCTTGCGGGGTATGAATCTAAAGCTAAAACCAATCAGAGCTTTGATAGCCTAAATCCGGCCCTGGGCCTAATAGAGCGACTTATCTGCGAATCCAAGGCTCCCCGTTTCCACGGCTCCCCTAATCACGCATATTTATTTACTTTTGCGCACAGCTAATGGAAGCCATCCAACTCTCCACGAATGATCTTTGGAAGAGATCAAACGGAGTCCGAGAAGACAGAGCAAAATAAAACTTGTGACTGTTGAATCGCGAGTGTTTAAAAAACCGTAGGACGTCTTCGTAGAGCAGGAAACCGCGAAATCAATCCCAAAGACTCATAATGCCACTTCCATTAAGTGTGAGGGGGCGTTAAAAAGGCAGGGAAGCGGTTGTTTATGTGATGCCGCCCATCGTGAGCGCCATACGGGTGCATGCGGCTGGAGGAGGAAGTGGAGTGGGGGAAGACGTGTGCTCCTTTGGATGCAAATCAGGATGGGATAGGGGCGAGTGGAGGACGCACAAGTTGCTCTTTAAAATATTAAATTGCGCTCTGATAAGGTGATATCCGATACTTTTGATAGGTCTACCTTTGAATGCTTCACTGGAACCGAATATTCTCATGTCCCTTCCCGTACAACTAGTTTGACCTCTTTATTTCATTGTTCTACGCCTCGGCGTTCCATAACTTAACTCATTCTCCTTCATTAGGTCCATTTGTATGATATTGCCCTCACGTATGACATATATTGTAATCTGTACTTTCATTTAAAATTGTAGTTATATAATTAGTTTTACTATTTGTTTCTGTATTTGTCTTTTTATGATTGTCATTTATTTCTTCTAAATTTTTAAACTTTTTTGTTAGATGGTTAATTGTTTTTATCCATTGTGAAGGACTTGTACTGTTAATGGTTTATTTTAAATGAATAAATATCGCAGTTTGGCGATAAAGTAACTGCTTCAGTTGCTGTAGAAGACAACTATACATTATTAAAATCAGGAAAACTACACCAGTTTGGGATAATAGGAATCTCAGACAATTAACTCGTTACTGAGGAATTAGATTAATATGTCAAATGGAAAACGAGATTTATAACACTACACAAATATATGTATAAAAAGAATGAAATAATAATCCACAGATAAGGTTAAAAATGAAGAAATAGAGATAGGCTGCAAAGATAAACCCGATTGTCCCAAAGAATAAAGTAATTAACGTGAGGAGGCCCATCAAGAGTCAAAGGAACAGCCTATTTTTCAATATCGGATATTTCCTAGAATCTTTCTGCGTGATTTGTTAAAGGATAATTCTTCATTTATATTAGTACCCCACGGGATATGGCAGGGGGTGTGAAAACACCGAACTCCCTAATTAGCTACCTGATTTACCTGATGCGATCAGAGATAAGAAACCAGTGATAGATATCCGTTCTCGCTATAGTCTCGCCGAATCTCTTTAACGTCTGATTTTCAAAAATCGCGCTCGCTGAGTACGGGAATCAAAAATGCTTAAAAATTTCTGGCACAACTTGTGCCTATACTCGGTTCATCTATCCTTGAGAGATTCTCAGTCTAAGGTTTTGATAATCTCTGACGCACATATAATTATTTATTTTTTTACAAAATTTGGCAGTGGTTAAAATCTGGTGGCAGCTTAATCAAATTACATTATACACTTATACAAATAAAAACAATACACAATTGGTGAGACCATTAAAGAAGCGAACAGGTTGGATAAGGTTAGGTCTTTGGAGTAGATACACCCCCTGCCATACGTCACTGGCAGAATGCGAGATATGATTCTAAATAACACCGCCAAAAGTTTTACTTCCTCCTTCCTTGAATCTTCATTCAACCCATCGAACTAAATACGAACTGTTCACTCACAATATTACAAATTCCCCTACCGAACTTTTCTCACCTTATTAAATATCGCTAATTGTTTTCTCACTTCTTTTACATCTCTGCTCCTTCTAAAACAACTCGTTGGATCAACTTTAACGAATCAGCCTCTCTGAGTCTATATTGCCGTCCCAAACTCTCACTTTTAACATTCCCCTCCCTATCTCCTTTTTATTGAATTCTTTTCCACTTTCTGAAAGTTCTTATTAGCCACGAGGACATTTATTTGGAATAGGAATATCTTGCTCCAGATTATTTAGGGTTGCCAACATTGTTCTGCGTACCGTCAAAGTTAAATATTATACAGCTACAAGTTTTTTGTTCGCTATGTNATATAAATAAGATATAAATCGGTTCTTCTATTTTACTTCTCAACTCATTCCATGCCTCACCACCGTTTCTTACCTGAAAGGTAGTATTAATTTTGTTAGTGGAGATTTTAAGTTCGAAAGAAGAGCAATGGCCAGAATCAAGTCCGTTATGTGGTATTCAGTCCAGGAAAGGAAATTAGATTATCTACGGTAACTTTGAAAAAATCAGAAATCGTGTACTTACAAAGCAGTCGATTTGTCCACGTGCACAAAGCATGCTGCTTCCGGAAGCCTTCTTTGACAGTTTATTTATAGATTAAGATGTTCTTTGAAATTGAGATAGAATACTTAGAATGTGCGAGTGTAGGCAGATAACCTCTTGAAATAGTAGGTGCATAGTATTCAATCTGTCACATTAACGGCAGATTTTTTTCTGAAAAGAGGAGAAAGTGTATGCCGAGCAAAAATTCAATAGAAAAGAGAATGAAAGAATGTTAATAAATGGTGGTATGAAGTGTGGTACGTACACAAGATCTGAGAAAAATATTCGGCACCATGGGACTAGGGTTGTTGGAGAACACCATTGATTGAGTTCTTGGAATGAGAATGTATTGCACTGAAGATAAATAGCTTGTTGTTTCATATTGTTCTGAGAAGCCAGGAGATTTATTTGCGAGATTTGGGACAAAGAGATAACCTGCTAGTTTGCTACCAGTGCTGTCTTTCGAAAGATTCTGGTGAAGGGTTCGCGGTCAGGAACAAAAGGAGGAGCTTGAGTGCAAAAAACAACTTATGCTCGTTAAGAAAATGTGATGTATAAACATTAAAAGATAGTATATTCGTTGATGCTGATTACATTCGAAAATAACTGAAAAGACGCACGCAATATAATCGAGTTGTTACGGATCAGGTAACCTATTTGTAGCATCATGTAACATCTTTACGATTTTTTCCATATGAATTATTTGATGGCATATTAAGTATTTTAATATTTATTGCGGATGAATACGCAAAAGGTTGTTATGAAGCGGTAAGCAGGACAACGTTAGATATCCTTTGAGGTTTCAAATGAATACTATAGGTAATGAATGGATGGAAGAAGCCGCTACTAGGTGAAACTCCATAAAATTAATGGCTGAATTAACTATGTCAAAGTTTCATAAAATTTGTTAATTGGCTTGCAGGATAGATATATAGATGTAGATTTACTCAACGAAAGAATATTTAGATGTTTCATCGTCCTGAAATGCCGATGACAAGAATGAGCTGAACAATAAAACTCCCCTAAATGGTCTTATGTTCGTACGTCCCTGCGATTCGATGAAAATCGTTCGACACTGCGAATGCTAAAATCTCATAAAATTTCTTCCTCCTCACATACCTGTAGTCTATCATTAATAATTATCGAGCATTTTATATAGACATCAATTCCCAATGTATTCTTTTAGAAAAAGCCTAAGTTCGGATTTACTATGGAATTAGTCGTCAGCGGACGATTTGTTTACAACCTCAACATTTTAGAACAGTTACGTTAATTTATTCAACATTCTCGCAATTTTGATTACAAAACAATATGTCACAACCGAAAAAAGAATCTTCTTTCAATTTCCCTTTTCTTGGTACTCGTCTCCATTTCATTCGACTACCTTTCTTATTTAATTTTGCAAAAGAAACAAACACGGCAAGCGATAAAAGTGAACTAAAATGCTTGATCTCGGATTCAGAAATGGAATTTGTCGTCAGGGGGACTGGTTGTTAACAGCCACAAAATATCACACAATGTTTATCGTTATCCGACGACCAAAATAAGACTCTTCGGTCAATTTCCCGTCTTTTGGGGCTTGTCTCGATTTCGTACGGCTATTCTTTCTGATTTAATTTTCCAAAAGAAATGAAGCCTGCAAGCGGTAAAAGTGAACTATACATGTATTTCTTAGCAGAAACATTTTCCTCGTCTAGGATCGAAACGGGGACTTTAAGGCACATGAAAAGTAGACTAAAATGTGCGGGGAGAGATGTAATAAAGTACCAATACAAGTTTTCATTATTTTCTCGGATAATATTTTTTCCAAAAGCAAATACTTTTTTATTCCTCCAGCGTTAGGATGGAAAGCAGCGGATTTTTATTGCCTCGACTATGAACGGTTGCGGTGTTGTTTAGATAAAATTAAAATGATGTTGTCATGCGATTAATTTTGCTTAATGTGCCTTTAGTTTCGTGGACAGTATCCTACATTTTCTTGCAGATATGCCCGCACCGTATTCAGAAATAGGCATATACCTAAGGGGGTACCTACTTAGTAATTTAAAGGGCATTCATTTTTGTCCTCCAAATGCTCTTTATCTTTGCCACTCCATGTAGCTAATCTGTTGCTTACGTCCAAAGAAAACTTGTGTAAAACTTTGTCATCTTTATAATTTTCCAGAAATCAATATCTTAATTGATAATTTTTGTAACTTGATCTTTANAACGGTTGCGGTGTTGTTTAGATAAAATTAAAATGATGTTGTCATGCGATTAATTTTATAAAATTAATTTTTCTTAATGTGCCTTTAGTTTCGTGGACAGTATCCTACATTTCCTTGCAAATATGCACCTCATTATGTTATTTTCTCATCCTATTTTTCTAATCCGCCTCTGGTGAATTCGTTCACTTGTAACGTTTCAAATCCATAATTTGGAGGATCTTCTAATATGTTTGTTCAATTTCGTGGACAGTATCCTACATTTCCTCGCAGATATGTCCGCACCGTATTCCGAAATAGGCATATACCTAAGGAGGTACTTAATTTAAAGGGTACCCCCTTAGGTATATGCCTATTTCGGAATACGGTGCGGGCATTTTTGTCCTCCAAATGCTCTTTATCTTTGCCACTCCATACGTAGGGGAATCATTTGCATCGTCTAGGATCAAACCGGGGACTAAAAGGCACAAGAAAAATAGCCTATAATCTGTGCAGGGAAGAGATAATAATGAGAAAATATTAATCTGCCAATCTTGAAAGCTGGAAAATAAAAATTATGATAGAGTTTCTGGGGAAAATAAAATTTCACCTCCGGCTATGATGTCATTAGAAACATAATTCGATACCTTACATCTTTCGATGTAAGGTATCGGGATAAAGGGTAGCCTATGTGTCAATTCAGGTCATACCTTTTCACCCTGTCAAATTTCATCAAAATCGGTTGGATAGTTTTTGCGTGATGCGATAACAGATAGACAGACGTAATTTTTAATGGGAGTTCTGGACTCAGTATCAATTCTAATTGCCGTATCTACCACTTTTTTGAAATTTTATTCAATGTACGGAAACAGCTCCCTTACAGATTTATCATAAGGATAGATTTAAGCTTTTTGAACAAATATGTCGTTATGGGCAGGCGACCGCGTTATCCCTCATCACCGAAATTTAACTATGCTACACTCTCGCATGAAATAAGCTACCTATTCACTGAGACACTGCACCAAAGCTATTTTTAACTATTTTACGGTATTTGTTCTCTAAGTGGATACGACAAACCCCAAAAAAATCGAATGTAATCCCACTTTTTAGGCCTTCACGAGAAAGAGTATGTTGAAGGTTACCTTAAAAATTTGAGACTTATATTGCTGCGCTTTTTGATAATCATGTGCCATTATTTGCGTCTACAACAACTACTTCGTATTTATATTAAGACTGAATACGGGAATTTGTCTTTCTTGCCATCCTCGTGAAAAGGGCGTTCTTTGCGACGGAATAAAAATAAAGTATTTTCAATTTCGCTTTCTTACTTTAATAATATGCATTTTCAACCTAGCATTTGCTCTGAATTGATGACTAAGTTCTAAGTCACGAATTCTTTACTTCCATTTCGGAAAGGTTCTTACGAAATCAAGGCTGCTACAACTGATTCTGAAATGATCGCTGAAATCCCGTGCTCAGTAATATATTACTCTGATAAATAAACCTTCCCTTTTGTTTGTTTATGCCTTCTTGACAGTGGGTTTTCCAGTGAAGATATTCAGCTTGAATTGCTATGTAGTGACTCATCTCGGCTTGGTACTCATCCCTAATATTCTTTTTTTATCGCGTTTGATAATAACACCGTATCTTCCTACTCCTGCGAGGAAAAATTATACCAAAGGAATGCATTGCAATTTAAAGACGTGGCAAAGACGTCGTATTTCCTCCTAAGATGATACTCTCTTTTCACGTAAGAACAATGGTAAAATCATTAGCGGTAGGCATTACTGACATCCATTNATAGTGGTTTTTTGAGTGAGAACTTCGAAACTTCGCATGGCTACTCTTGAATAAATTCTGCATACAACTATGTAAATCATTTACGTTAAATCTTATGCATCACAATGGTACAGGGGGTCAAACTTTACAAAGTATTGCAAAAAAGCCCAAATGAGAGATATTATCACGTAAAATATAATGCCATGCTATAAACCTGTTCTTTGAGCTTTAGTATAATCGATCTTAATGAACTCGGTTGAATATGTGCATACTTTATGTAACAAAATGGCGGATCCTTATTTTAGAGCAAATTTTTACCTCCCAGGAGAATAAATCCCTTACGGACATAGATTGCTGGTATTATAAGAATTCTCGATATTGTCTTCGTGGTTCCGAGCCTTGAAGTGTTCTGGTAACTTTGATGGTGAATTCTAGTCTAATTTGAAAGTTTTTTAACACAAATCCTTGAATATTATCTTCTCCAGGGAGTTTATCATATCAGCTGAAGCGTAAAATCCCAGGAAGTTGAAAAACAGAAAAGATATTGAAAATTAAACTGTTTCCATTGAATACTTCAAATTTAAACGAGTCTCTACTGCCCTGTCTATGATATTTAAGACCGTTCTGCAATAAATGCACCTCAAAACATAACAAAATAGCCTTTAAATGAAATTAAATTACCTGTAATGTAGCCTAAAGTTTCCAAAATAAGTGTTATTATTTGATTCAACCCGCAGATATACTATTTACTAAGTTCTCACTTGGAGCGAATTCCACCCGAGGGATTTTATCATAGCCGTAACGCTACTGTCGAACCTGAAGTTTCAGGTGCCGAAACGAGCTGCTCTGTGTTGAACCATCTCTAAATCTGAAACTAACCCAAGAGTGCAATTATAAGTGGGTATAAATACGTGAATAGATAAATTAATTTAATGGAATATAAACAAACAATTTTTATGAAATAGTTTGAAACTATAAAAGGTTTCGCGTTTAAGGTAGGGGACAGCTATCCCCGGAAGGCCATCGACCTTTTACTCCTTCTCTCAAAGAAACTTGAAATAAAAGCCACCCTGAAGATCATATCTTCCTTAGAGAAAGTCCAAGCGTAGAGAAAAATTACATTTCCCGGAAAGGCCGTCCACCAAATAGCAAATCTGTTCCTGAAACACATTAGACCAGATTCTACCGTTTAAACCATCCAAAATATGCTATGGAATTGTAAAGACGGACGAGACCACAAGCGGAGTACTGCCGTACGGCGAGAGAGAGGGCGAGTACATCCGGCGAAGGGGACTCAGTACAAAAGGGGCCGAATTCTAGAGAATCCTTAAACGCAAGAGGGCTGCACGTACCGCACCGCATCTCCTGGACAGCGACCATAAAAGCCCCTAAAACCCTTAACCTGAAACAAAAAGGACGCCGCCTCGACCTTCAAGATCAACGGGACGCAAGACAATGAAAGCCTTGTAAACGAATGGAAATTCCTAATCCTTTATTCCAGATGCCTCCCACTCGCGGCCCGCAAACCTCATGTGGATCTTTTCTGCGCGAATCTTGTCCCGAACAATTAAACTTATTCTCTAGAAAATAAAATCGAGATATTTAAACGTTTCTTTGCGGTAGAAAAAGTACAGATCTCGCTAACGCAGTAGCATCGTCAGATACTGGAAGTTGGGGCACTCAGCATATCTTCTTCTTGTATTTAAAGTAGAAAGTTTGTGTGTGCATATGTGTGTGTGTTCGCCTAAAACTCGAAAGCCAGATGTCGCACAACTTTCAAACTAATGATTTAAAAGAAAATTAATATTTTATAATGAATGTAGTGTATGGGTCTTTTCTAGAAAGTGTTTTCCAGAATTAGAGAAGGTTCATCGAAAGGCGAAACGTTTCGTTAGGATAAATGAATGAATGAACAAACTCTTTATTACGGCGAGGTTAGGCCTAAAATATTTAATTTTCTTACCTTAACAAAAAAATAATTTAAAACGGTTAATATTTTCAAAAATTTTATCTTTTATATATAATAATAGATGAAATCACAGGACTTGAAGAATTGCACTTCTAAGATAGTGTTTTGTTAAGCGAAAATCAAAATGTCACGTATACAGCAATTTAGTACTACTTTTCTACCAAACTATTTAACGTGGGAGCTTCGCAGTATCATTCTTTCAAGTATTTTCAAATGGTTCAACGCCAATTGAAACTCCTGCGATTCATTTTCATCTTTTGTGTGTTGTGAAAATATTTCTAAAAAAAAACAATAAATATTAAAAATATCGGTAAGAAATATATTGAGTTATTATGATCTTACGACGGACTGTTTCTGGCTTAGGAGGACCATATCTATACAGTATTAGATATACATATTTTTAAACTTAATTAAGTTCCGTCGTGCTTGAAGGGGGCGTTTACTATAATAGTTATACTATAAGTAATATACTTATAGTTAAGAAATAATAAGAAGAACGAGTAATCTACGATTCGGTAGGATTGACTTAAGTCTGGCGGAAAACGCCTTTCATTCGCAAAAATTGCTAGAGTTTCAAAGACGATTTCCACGAAATATGCTGATAGTAGGAAATTAGCCGTTCATCGGAAATATAAAGACAATAATTCGACAAGCCTAATTCGCATCTTAAGAAGTAGGCCTCGCACCCGGAAATATGCAATGCGGAGGCGTTTTTAGGGGCAGTGGGGCGAATCTGAGACACGCCTTGCCCTTGGCCCGCCATTCATTCATTAATGCAGAACAGAAGATTTTCTGAATGATCCTTCCATTTCAAGGGCATTTCGGAGATAGAGTTATGTCAGTTACGTTTCATAGTGTATGATACTTCATAACAATAACCTATATTTTGGGACCCTCACGAAATAGGATTAGTCTCCGATCTGGAGATGGTTCCACGTAGAGTGGCTAGGTTTGTCAAGGGAGATTTTAGATTCGACAGTAGTGTTACGGCTGTGATACAATCCCTCGGGTGGACTTCGCTTAGAGATAGAAGACTTGATTACCGACGCACAGTGGGTTAGAATCAAAAAGAGCTGGCCAAAAATATAATAGTGGTTTTTTGAGTGAGAACTTCGAAACTTCGCANAATACCTTTAATTTTTAATATTTTTTTCCTAAAAGGTTATTTAGCGAAGGTGCTCCTCATTTTATCAATTCGAAATATGTTTGCAGAGCTCCGAGTTTGTTTGCATTTCACCGAAGCGTAGTATTCTAATGTATTATTATTCAGATTCTCAATTTTAATTTAGAATAACAATGCTATTTTGAGGCAGCAGAAAAGTAAGTTCGTAAAGAAATATTAAAATTTAGAATGAATTATGGATTTAGGTACCACGATTTCAACTTTGGATGTGGTAGATTATCATCATTATCGATAATATCACAAAATATCTTAAATTTATGTGAAAAACCATTACCGCTTCAATTGCGATTATCGACCATCCTTAATGCCTTGTTTTTCTTCAACTTTACCTCTTTCAAAAACAATTTTGCATTTTTATAAAAAACAAGATTGCTACTTATTGTAGCCTTTCTTCCATTGAAACTCTACCTTGATCTTTGACGTGCAAAAATAATCTCCAAAGTGGTCGGTTTCGCTGAAAATTTGAATCTTTGCCTTCAGAACCATGCAGAATTTTCGTTGTTCTTGTTTATTTTCCTTAAAAGTTAGTTAGTTAGCTACTCTATCAATAGCAACAAAATTTGTCGATTAAACCCTGTTCTGTATGTAAAGATAAATCTTTTAAGACTTTTCTTAAGAACTACCATGACGAAAAACTTATTAAAGTCTTATTGTTAGTCTTAACTTATTAAGTCTTATTTAATGTTGTTAAACTAAGAGTAATTACAACGAAACCTTTAATCGACCAAAAATTAATATGAATTAATTGTTCTTGTATTTAATAATGTAATTATCATCGTGATTTGTCCGTGCCATCCACCATTCTAATTATTACATTTTTAGTTTACGGTTGGGGGCGTCGGGTATAAGTTCATGGAAACAAAGGGACTCGAAAAAGTTTGTGAATCACCGATCTAGAGCATAGAAAATTATCACATATAGAGCATTGAGAATAAATGCATAACGACATTACTTTTGCGCTACTGGGAAAAGTCTCCTTTCCTGTCCAACCCATTTAAGAGGAAAACAGTTTATAATGAATGGAGTTGTCCTAGATTTTTTCAAATAAACTGGAACCCTGCCCTACTAAGGCGATTTCATTAACCAGACCGTCACCTTTTTCAAGGAATTGGAAAACCACGGCTGTGGCCACGGCTTTGATAGACATCTTCCGCTGTAGAATAGCAATAGGAAAATCACAGTGACATGAGGGACACGTTCATGATGTAAAACGTGATCGATAAAAATTTCTGATTACTGGAAAAACCCACGAATCTTAAGCTTTCTCAATGATAGTGATTCTACCTTGGAAGACCCTCTGACCTCAGAAACCCGTATGGGAAAAGGAAGATAGTAAGTAAGTGAATGGCGAAAGTATTCGGGCGATATCTTCCGAACTTCTGTCACTTCTCGTTAAGTATTCTTATTCATCTAAATCAACACAAATAAAGTAGGCCGACTAATTATGTAAGAGAAATATAAGCTAAAAGTTCGATTAGAGCTGCTAAGGGATGTAAAATACTTAATTATTGAATTGAGAAGTGTAGGTACATACATTGCATGAAACGAAGAGAAAAAGGGGCGATGAACCTTCAAATTGTACAAATTAATGTCGAAGAGAGGAGATGTTATGGAATTAACTAATAAGTAAAATAAAACAATAGCTTGGCCTCGAATTTGTGTTAGCTTTCCATCTTAAAGACAAATAGAAATGATACTTCTACCTTTACCACAGAATTTTCTTTCAACGACCGTGGTTTCAACCCGTTTGGTTGGGGTAGTTGGATTGGTAGGTATGAAAAGATTCCGTGAGACTATAACGCCAAGGAGATTCCGTGAGATTATAATGTGAACGGATGGTTATTATTGGTCTCTTTTATCAGACAGCATAAGGCATACAAAACAGATGGCAAATTAGGGAGTTAGGTGTTTTCTCCACCCCCTGCCATACCTCATACGACTCTTTACCCCTAGAACATTGTGTTTGATCTTAGCTTTGGAAGTAGCTTAATGTAGATACACTCGTTCCGTCACACCTCTACGACGTAATTAGAAAATGTATTCCTTAGAATGCACTGGAAATCGCCTTTTGTTCTCCACTTGATATCTGCTTTTGTCAGTCATCGAAATAAGAATTAAAGGAAAGAAAATGACCTTCATCTGAGGAAGAGCGACCATTGTATACGCTGCAGGTCGTCGGAAAGCTTATGTAACTGATAAATAGAACGCGTTCCTCGGAAGGACAATCGTGATTGTGTCTCTTTCCGCCTCCGGCATTGCCTAACATCGCTTTTATCCTCAGTCGATTCCTCGAAATTAGATATTTCTCTGTCCAACAGACTTCTATCGATTGTCATTCTCGATTTCAATCGTGTCTCCGAGAGAATGAGATATAACTCGAATGCGGGCGTCGCGACGCTCATAAGACGCCTTTCTTTTCTCACTTCCTCTTCGTTTCTCGGAAGAGCTCCTGCAACTATTGCAAATATCGTTGTTATGTTGAATTTTTATTCATAGGTTATTAAATGGCATTAAAGACTTATGTATCATTGTATATCGAAAAGTCATTATGTTAATAAATATTTTGTAAAATTTATTTCTGGGCTGTTTACTATGAGCGAAATCGTGACAAATTCAAAAACAATAGACAATTTTTATTTCATCATATTTCTCTATAGAACGAAATCAATATAATTTGCAGCAATTTCAAAGCAAACTTTGGTGATTTCTTATAATCTTCTATTAAGATAATTGAGGTTTTTCTAATTTCTTTTTCCCTATTCGAGGTCTTTCGTGGACTTCTGTTGATTGGTAGTCTATCTTATCTATAAAGTAGAAAATCTAAAAAATTCGGGAACCATGTCTCGCAAAACTTTCAAACTTTGAGGATTGTTAAATGTCTTTTATTAACCTAACTGTCCCAGATTTGTTTCCAGACGTTTAAAACTATTTCCATGAAAAATACATGTAAAGTTCTCTTTTATCGCTTGCAAGGTTTCCTTCTTTGCACTATTAAATTAGACAGAATAGCCGTACAGTGATTTTTCATAAAGAGATTTCATAATATAGAAGAATATTTTGTGATATTTTTGGTCGTAAGCAACCGGTCTCCCTGGCAACTCCCTGGTCTCAAGTCTCCTCGTTGAATTCGATCTCATCCATTTCATTTTTATCACTTGCAGAGTTTCTTTCTTTTGCAAAATTAAATAAGAAAGAATAGTCGAATGAAACTGAGACAAGCGTCAAGAGAAGGGAGATTGAATAAAGATTCTTGTTTTGATCATCGGATGTTGTTTTCTATTTAAAATTGCGAGAATTTTGATAAAATAAACGAAAATGTTCTTAAATTTTGGAGTTGTAAACCTCCCTAACGATTTATATTTAATCCAATTTTCCCGTTAAGAATCAACGGGCACTTCAGCTACATAGTAGCAGATAAATGGAATGCATCCCTCTTCGTCACCGATAGGCTCCTATCTTTTTTGGATTTTCCGGCGTATTCGCAGCTTCTTTCTTGGTATATCCTCTTTCATTTGTTCAGAATTAATCGAATTTTCCCTTTATTGGGTTTCGTCCATCGTAAGGAATGCTGCCACTTGACCCTCATATCATCAACTCCGAGGGGAAAATGATCAGGAAACAATAAGCCTCTTTCATACCTCACAGAACGATTTCTTGGGAAAATGAAATTTGATAAGCATATATGTCGTTCTAGGCGGATGATAACGGATAATTCTCGGAAATTCTTTCGACTAACACGTTCTATTTGTTCTTATTTTGAGCTTCAGTTGATTAAGAAATAATGAACGCACCCAATCGATCTTGCATTTATTTGGAGGAAGAATGGCCTATTATTACCCGATTAAAATGATCTCATGCTGAGCCGCGCCGTCCTATGGGTGCAGGTGGTGCATCGCACCCGGGCGGCGGCATCTTCAAATTGTTACGTTTGCGTCCATCGATGAGCTAAACAATTTGGCTCCCATCAGCAGAGAGAATGAAATTTTAGACGGACCTGCTTTTGATGATATCGTTCAAGAATTTGCAGCTGAGATATCGAAATTTACATTTTTAAATTAAATCTTATTTTCTGTTTCTTATTTGCCTCCATACCCTCAATGCGTGATTACATATTTTGTAATAAAATTTTTATTAGAAACGTTCATATTTAGTTGCAAAAACTAGATTTAATGTAAATCATGTCATTTTTAGCAATGCGCTTTCGATGATAATGATACTCGAAAGTAGTTTGAACGATTAATATTATGATGTAAATTTACAATGTCAGCATACGAAATATGCCAAATCAATTAATTGTTAACAGGGATGGCCCTGTTCGAGTCAAACTCGAAAATTATGGCCCATAAACGATTTAAACACTCACGTAATACTCACCATTCACAGTCTGCTCTTCCGGTGTAAATCTCTAATGGATAATTCCTTTGGAATAAAATATCAATGAGCAGCGTCTTGGTTCGGCTGTTTTGCGTACGCACTATTTTTGTTTCATAGATCCTGGATCAGTTTAGTCTATTTTAACGTTGGTATGTGGACGATACATACCTTTCTTCATTTCCGTAGGTTCATGTGCCATGACCTTCCCTTACTCAACGCCATTTCCTTAACTTCCTGGTAACTTAACCACCCCACCCTTTATGTCATCTAACAGCTTTTGTCTCTGTCTTCCCCTCTGCTTTTTCCCTCGTATTCCTCCCTCAATAGTATTCTTTAGCAATCCCACTCCTCTCAATATTTCACCAACCTATTTCCTCTGTCGAAGTTTAATTACTTTATTAAAACCCTCTAATCCCCGACCATCTCTAGTACCTCTGTGTTCATTTTCTAGCAACCCAACTTACCATTTCCATTCTACGCCATACCGGCATCTCCAATGCCTCTAATCTTTTGATTTCCTTCTATCTTAAGGTTCACGTTTCATATCTATTCAGCAAAACACTCCACACCAAGGATGTTACCAATCTTTTCCTGATTCCTTTATCAGTTATGACCTCTAGTCATCAGTTCCCTTCGTTTCACGAAAGCTTCCTTGGCCAATGCTACTCTTTTTCTATCCTCATCTGTACACCTCCCATCACAAGATGGGAGGTGTACTTCCCAAGTAAGAAAAATTATCGACCTGTTTTAGTTTTTCACCATCTACTCTGATCGTTAACTTAGCTTTTCTCCTTTGGTAACGTGAACGATATGACTTATAATATTTTTGTAATTCTAATACAGGAAAGTTTCATTGCTGTAAAAACAATTCATTGTGATTGGTAATTGGATTTACTTATTCAAATTGAATCATATTATCTTAAACTGGGGTGTTTTAGGACAACTTAATAATGAAGTAGAAATACTAAGCCTGAATATTCAATTCTGTAAAAGAGGGAAGGGGATGGACTGAGAGGTGCAGGAAAAGGAAGAAATGGGATAGGGGAAGTGAAGGGTGGCATAAATCATAGGGAAGGAAGGAGAGAGAGGCAGAGGGAAACGAATCCCAACACTTAAATATAGAAGCAAGGAAAACAAATACAAGCAACTTTGAAGAAATAGATCTGTCATAAGGCGAAAGGGAATATTAGGATGTCACAAAGGAAATGGTTTGAAGGCAAGAAAGATCGTTAAATTTCAAAGCCGATGCCGGATTTTATTCGTATAAGCAACCGCAACGACACGGCGTTTGTTTGCGCGATAACAATTTCGAAGCAAATAATTTTATGATTATTTTGAGGAGGAATTCAGAAAGACCATCGTTTTTTAACTTGATAGCGAATTGTTGTATTTTTAGATTCGCAAGGTTGGAAAATCTAGAAATGCGTGAATTCCAAAATCTGTGAAAGTTCCGTCACAGCTGTCTATATTACGCTTCATACCCACGAAACTCCGAAAATAAAATCGATTTTGTTTATTTGCCACAGCTTTTTAGACACATATACAATGCAGATGCAATCAAAGTTAAACGTATTTGTATTATTCGTGCGCTTTGAAGTAAATCGATTATTTTTTCCCTTCATTTTGTTCTGATGACACAATCACCTCCTTTCGAGCAATTTCACGTTTACGGGGAAGTTGCCACTTTTTGCACCGGTTATGTTTGATGGCAAGTAGAGCGATCAACAGAGATATGCAGTCTTTTGAGAACGGATTTTTAACAAAGACCAGGCCTGTGTAGGTTAATGCAATACTCATTAATTGTATAATGTCCAATGAATTTCCATTAGGTAGTTTTTCGAGGTCCTGCTACCATGTCCTGAACGGAAAATTCTTCGTTTGTCTTTTGGTACAGGATAGAGAAAAATGTTTATTTTATTTACTTTTGTCTCATTTTTGTTCATGGCTGTGATGATTTAAAAGCTACTGCGGTGTGAGTGATGCTAATTAATGACATTGATTAAGGTCTCTCCTTTTTGAATGTGTTCACGAAAAGTGTTCCTCATAGAGTCATTGTGCCACTTGTTCCACTTATTACATTCCGTCTCAGTGAAGAAAGCGAGAGCAAACTACCTCACTCCTCATTTTGCCTAGTCACATCAGCCCCTCTCTAAAGCGTTTTGGTGGTGGAGGGTTGAGGTTCAAACCAGCCTTCGGGTCGAAGACTGTGCAGACAGTCTCGTTATTATTTACGTTAACGGATATTATTAGGCTCAAAAATCAATTCGGATAAAGTTCCTTCATTCTTTACAGGGGCGTTTACAACAAGAGATTATTGGAGACGAGCTCATTTTATTATCCCATGTCAATACGCTTGGAATTTACGCCCGGAAAGAATTAACGGTGATAATACGATTCACTTTCATAACGTAGGAGCTCACTAGGAATAGTATAATTATAATATTAATTTATTTCTTTACTACTCAGTAGTGGGCAAACATCTTAATATCGCGATTAATATTGTTGCTAATGACTGATTACATCTGAATACTAATAGCATTTTATACGAGGACGAAAAGATTAAAATAAAATATATTTCGCCCTCGACAAATCCATCTGCTTGTACGACAGAGCCCAGATAAGTGGCGAACATGTTGGTCCATGTTTAGATTATATTTTAAAGTGTTTCATATCTGTATCTTAATCTGACGTTTTATTTTTGCAAGTGAAAGGCACAGCTGAAGCGATATTAAATTGCTCTAGTGTAAACACAAATATGAAACCTCATTTCAAAAATCTGCCTTCGGATCCTTTTTTCGTCCATTTGTCATACGATACCGTAGATCAGGGACGCATAGCGGGATTTCCGAAACGGGTTTAGCAGGATATTTATAGGGATAATTTCAAGATGTAGAAGATTGCAAAAAGAGATCTATCTCAATTGATAACTTTCGTTGTTCATGACATTTATCCTATTTATCAATTTGTATTAAATGGACCTTTTCAAAATTTCTGTCTGGAGAGGGAGCCTGCCAGGAGCGCCAATTCTCCTCGGGCCGGCCCTGATCAGCATGTTTAAAAAAACGTATTTTAAACCAATCCGGTGACGAAGTAGAATCTTAGTGAAAATTACGAAAAAATTAATTAATAAGAAATATTCCATTCGAACATTTAAAAATTCTTGGTGAACAAGATCTGCTGGAATGTTGTAAATCCTCATTACTTAATTTTAAATCTATGATGCTAGTTTTTAAAAGTTCACTAGGTTTTTTCGAAAAACCTGTTATAATTAAGAAATATGCGTTGGAACAATTTTTATCGTCAAAAGACAGGTCCTTACTTCAGGATCACGCCTCAAAAGTATTTATGATTCGATACATATATCTGTGCGCCATTTCAGCTCTAGAACGAACCCCTTTTAGCGGCGACGTCAGAGGTGAGTACAGAGGCTGACGCTAAATTGAGACTCGGCCGAGGTTTCGAAGAAAACTTTTGGGTTATTGTTTCATCTCTATTTCCTCTTAGTTTAAGAAAATTTAATGTATACATTTATTATATTTTAAGTGAATTTTGTTGTAGAGAACTTTATTTTAAACATGAAGAGTTACCATAACAAGAAATATAGCTAATTGGAAAAAAGAAAAGGAAGAATGAAAAAAGAATGGAGTCTGTCCTCTCCAATTACTTTTCTGATAATAGTAGAATAAATAGATAAAAGAATAATTATAATATTATCATCATCTTTCGTAAATATGTCGTTACGGAATGGTAGCAACATTTTGTTTTCAATGCAAAATATCACAATCAAAGGACGTTTTCCCAGATAAAATAGGAAAGACCCCGTGAAACTTGGAAAAATGGAATCATTATCTTCCTCATTGGTATATTTCTACGTTTTTCATCTAGTGCACGAACCACAAGGTACGATTTTGTTCGTTTTATATTATTATCATTTATTTGATTATATTTTACATTAATTTTCCATATGTATTCCCATAAAAATATTTATTTAATGGCAGCAAAAACAAAGCGAACGATTGCTTAAATGCGGGTATTCGAAAGTTCATTACATTAATAACGCGGCATGTGATTGCCAATACATGCGGCATTACACATAAAACTTGACTGTATAGATATGTCTTAGTCACACATCTCTTAGGATAATTAGTCCTTCATAATCTTTGTAATAAAAATATTATAATATCTTTATTTCCAAGTTGTATTGTCTGATATGGCGTGTTTTAGTTAAATTAATAATTATTACTCAGTTGAATTAAATAGGATTTATATATCTATAGTGCATTTTATCTTTTCTCCATGTGAATGAAATTAGCGTAAAATAAACCAGACAATCGTGCGAAGTGGTGAGAGGAAACACTGAGAATTTAGAGGTTGGCAATTGCCGAAGTAGTTAGGAAGAAATGGCTTATTCAGAGATGAAGGGATGTTTCGATGAATTGTCCAGCTTCGACAGTCTTGGTAGATCGTTTCACCTTTCGTTAGTCATTTTCACGTGCACACCTTCAAATTCAACGTTTCTTCTCTCGTTTGAATCTCCTCGGAAACGCATCGTTTGCTAACAACGCTTAAATCTCTGAAAGAAACTAGTCATATTGAGTGGAAACGGCTGGAAAACAAGGAGAGAAGAATTGGGTGTTAAGTATCAGAGACCGCCGGAAATGTATGTCAGCGACTCTTGAAAGCGCGGAAATATCGGTTGCCGTGTGGTCCACTCTAACGGAGCGGATTTCAACATAAGAACTCAGAATTCATGTAATGCACCTGATAATCCAGCTGGTATTGATTTCCTTAATCGTCCAAGGGGCAATTTTTCTCAGAAAATTTTCACTCCGTCATGTCGTCATCATAGATTGAAATGGCCATTCCCAAAACAAGAATTTAGTAAGCGAAATCTTTCTTCAGCTTTGTTATTAACACAGCCGCGTAAAACATCGTGAGGGTTGCTTATATTTAGTTCTTGAAACGAGTTTTTTTATTCGTAACCTTCTTCATCGTTAGGCATAAATCTCAGTGAACGCACATTAAGAAAATATCGAAGCAAGGACGTAATTAGTACATGGAAATGATTAGCGTTTTTAACGAATGCTTTCTTCGATAACATCAATCAAAAGACTGGTTTGATTCAGTGCTTTAGAATACACCGTCCTGCGTTATTTTCGTCATCTCATTGCTACTAATGCATGCAAAATCCAATTTATTTACTTATTCATCCACAAAAGACTGCATTTATGCAGAAAAATGATGACAAAAGTGAGAAAGATCTCATGAAAAGACTAAAACACAAAGAATGAAGAGTTCTTTACATTACAGAGGGCATTTATAAACCGTGTACAGTCTATTATAGTGTCCGTCTTGATAGTGAGAATCTATTTTATTAGAGAAGTCAAAGTGTATTTAAGATAGAAATCACTGGCGAAGACACAAGGGTATTGAGGAAAGGTGTTCGAAAGAAAAGAGAATTTTCAGCGTTGACTCGGTTATTAGATAGTGCATAATTTCGCTTTTGTTTACCTACGGTCATTCCAATTTGATCATATTTATGCCTCGATATTCTACCATTTTCAACCTCTACTCTCCATTAAAAATCTAAACTTAGCAGTCCTGAGCGTCCCAAACTACGGATAATTACTCCTTCTTTTCTTTACAAATAAGGTTAAATTTTATTCCCCGAATGAGTAATATTCGATTCAACAAGTATTCCACTTCCACAACGACTTTTATTGGATAGCTCCGGTGAGAGTAATTACATAATATAAATCAAGTACTTCAAGAAATTTAGCTTAAGTCTGTAAATAATGTATTAGCACTTACAAACAAGCAGAAGAAAATCGGTTGTGAGGAAACACTCAGTAGAATGTAATTTCCTCTACGTTAAGCATTGAAAAAACGAGAAATATCTCTTTCAAGAGGCGCACTGTCGTTTGCTGGTTCTTTCCTTCAAAGCTGCATTTGTATACTTGCTCCTTCGTTTGTGCAAACTTTAATGCATTGTTAGTGATACATCAAGGAGTATTGGCTGCTAATATGACATGCAGTAGTCACTCTATAAAGTGCAATTGATCTTGCATTCAATATGCTAATTGATATTTCTTTGGAGGACTTATAACTCCACTTTCACAACATTCTATTTTTAATCCCCTCATCTTTTCCAAGCCATGTTTTGAGACCCCATTTTATGGCATGGTATCGTTGAACCAAAACATCTCCAGAGCTCCAATCTACCTTGTTTTCTCATTTAAGAGTCGGTGAAATACAAGAGATTTTCAGAGTAACTTTCGGCCATAGAAACCCTTAAGATCGAATTCGGTTCAACGTCTTATGTATCTTTCCCAAATTGAAATCCGTGCTCCTTAAGTGAGCCGAAACATGTATTAATAATAGATCTAACGGCTCGGTCAAGATACACGCAGATAACCGCCCACCCGGAAACTTAAGTATAAAAGGCGCAAGAATATACAAGTTTAAAAAGCAAGCTTGGAATGGAGGATACAAATGTAATACAGTCAAATCATGGATTGTGAGCATAATTCGTTCCGGAAACGTGTTCGAAATCGAAAGCACTCTTATATCAAAGCGTTTTCCCTATAAGAAATAATGGAAACTCAAGTTATCATGATTCATTTCAAAACCTAAAGATATTCATATAAATAATACAGTGAAATCTCGATCTGTTTTTATCAGACCAAGAGAAATCGATTTTAGATGCGAAAAAACTTTAATTGTGAAAAACACAGACACATAATCATATTCGCATAGAATAGTACCTGGTCCAGTAATTTTTAATAATTTAAAAGTGGAAATTCGAAATGTTCTGGATATCTTCAATCCTCCTTTCAAAAGTCTTTCGTTTTCCGACATTAAAATTATTACATGTATATATATTTATATATATATATATCCGGAGAAGCGTCTATATAAAGAGACGAGTAAAAGTTGCTTGCACACTGCAAGCTTAATGTAAGATAGGTTAACTAAGGCATTGTACACCTCCTGCAACACTCCACCTTCTAAAAACGGACTGCCATCCACCTACTACAATACCCAAAACGAATTATTCAAATACGTAAATACGATCTGTCCTAGCATAGAACCAGGGTCCATAAGGACAAATATCCTTACAGCATACGATAGAAATACTTATCTTCTATCGATCTTGCGGATTTCAACCTTATACCTCACCGGAAAATACCATAATGAATTTTTGATGAATTCTGCATACGAAAGGTATTAACATCGAACCTGGGCCTTTAAAGCAAAAAGCTTTACGGCATACGATAGACAATCATTTATTCTAACAACACCGTCAATTGCAAGTTTCTACCTTAAAGGAAAATATTCTAAATGAATTCATGAACTTCAGAATGAAAAACTGTCCTAGCATCGAACTAAGGACCCTTAGGGTAAAAACCTCTACGTATACTATAGAGGTGTCTGATCTTTATCGATTACGTGAATTTCAACGTTCTATCTTACCGAGAAATACCCTAAATGATTTCTTGAAACTTTTGCACTAAGTATTGCACTAATGCGGTCAATGCATTTAAATGGGAAAACTGTCATTTTTGGGGACTCCTAGAATCGAAANCTGGATTTGTTGGAATAAATTATCGGCAAAACGTCTTGGAGTTAATAAATCTTGATTGAACTGAGATCGAGTAAGCTTCCCTTCTCTGATTTCTTTTTATTCCAACAAATCCAGAAATGCACGCTTTTATCGCTTCCTACTTTAATTAACCTTTAGCAGAAAGCTTCATTCTGACGACTGTTGAATCTCATTATTTGAGGTAAATACATCGCATTTTTATATCATGTTGTGGTTCTTTAAAAAGCAATTTACAGTGATTTATAAACCTTTTTTGTAAGATGCAATGCTAGGTCACCATCGACAGTTATTCAGTTTCGTTGTCTATGGTGTTGGTGACTCTAATAAATATTAAACGCTTTATAAGGAATTAGTTTTCGCGAAGTACGTATTAAATGAAACGAAGGTTTAAAATGTTTTCATAAAAAATGAAGGGAAACAGGTAATGGTTATATGGTTAGCCGAATTTATTTTCTTAATTTGGAATGTTTTCGTACATTGCGGAACTAAGCAATGGAAATAATAGTTCATACCCTTCGTAATAGTTAACTGCCTTGGCTGGTCATTTAATAAAATACACCGGGAATGTTATCCTACCTTCTTCACTTTCTTCAATATGAGTTCTCCAAGTAACGCCTTCAAATAACAAATTAGAGCTCTCTTCATTCTTATTTTGAGCAAAATATTAATGTTACACTTCTGATGAACACTGATGATTCATAAAACAAACAAAAAGAAAACAATGGGTTCACACTCATTTCACAAATGCCTCTGAAGAACTCTTCACGCTCATCTCGTTTTTCACTTAAGTCACACTGGATCATGGTCACTTTGAAGCGAAATTCACACCTGCTGTCTATGCAATATAAATTACTAAACACGTAATCAAAATTGGATTGCATCCATATGGAATGAGTATGTATATAGACAAAATAAACGCATTATAGGATGAAATACTAAAACGGTGCCATGTCATTGTATCGATACGGAAATTCGATCCTCTTTTTTCCCTATAAAACAGGAACTCAACGGCTGAAGTAGACTAAAAGTTAGCTGATGATTATAGAAATTAACTCTATAGTCACCATACTCACTTTTAAGCTACATCTCTTCTTTCTATAGCACCAACACCTCACATCTCCAATAATTATACATTGTGCGATCCCACTAAAATCATTGAATGTTCAGAAACTAAAACGCAACAAAATCACTTTTTTCATTGAGATAGACCACGAAACGTAACGTATCTGCACTGTGCCGATGCCTTCTGAAGTAGAGAGGACGACACCGTGTCCGATGTGAACAACTCCGTTACACGATAGGAACTAAAATTGAAGGTCAGAAAAACGAGAAAAGTAGACATTGCTCCCTTTCTAGTTTGAAATTCTCCTTCAGCGTCACTCTTTATCAGTTCACCTTGTTTAACTACGAGTAATGAAGACAATGTCGGTCCAATCGCGTATTGGAATGTTTTAGCAAGTCCTTAGGAATGAACCTTTCATTCCTAAGGGCTAAAACATTCCTGTAGCAACTTATGATATATGCTTATGATAATTATAATATTTACGCTTCGGCTTTTCTTGGAAAGATTGTTCTTTCCGAAAATGTGTAAGCATTGATTAGTAAAATGTTGAGTTGCTTTCAGCGTCCGCTGAAAGCTTAGCTGAAATGTCTGGAATGTGAAAGCATTTTTTGATGAAGAAAAGAAGAGGAACTTATGCTCTCATTCTGAAAAATTGAAAGTAATAACTGATGCCTTCTTTCCAAAAAAATGTGCAATTCGAAAGACTGTATACTTTATTCTGTTGAAGGATCTTAGGCAAAGTAAAAGACACTGTAAAAACGAATTCGCCCTCCGAAAGGCATCGACAAAGCCTTACAGGGAAGTAATCACAAGATACAGCAGAAACAAGCACTGAGTACAAATGATAAAATAACCTTCCTAGACGCTTAAGGCTCGTCTTTAGTTCAAGCTGAATTCGCGACGAGATTTCGGTTCAGTTAGTTCCAGCATTTGTCTGCTATTGAGGCTGATAACCTTCCCCTCGCGTGAATGGTGTGGGTAAAAACTAGGGCGAAGTTAGTGGAGGGGAAGCTTATCGGTTTAAAGGCCCGAACCCATAGAATAATGATAACGTAGTAAGTTTTCTTGAAAAAGTTACAACAATCGTGCGTTAACAATCGTACCATCAAGTTCCGCCAAATTTCACCATACCATTCAGTGCATCTGATGGCCTTTGATAATACAATGAAAGAGATCTATGAAGTAAACGAATTACGACATGTTAAAGATAAACTACATATTTGCATTCACATCACTAATAAATATCTAAGAAAACAACACCATATTATTTGTATGGAATTGTAATGCTTTCATTTGTGAGAATATTTGTACCTCATTGGGTAGTCTGCTGTTGCAGAACCATAGATGTAGGTTGGAAGTCGTACCCGTCTATTTATAAACATTTGACTTGGAATTAAGAAACGAAGTAAATTTCGTATTTTGAGAACCATTTTTTATATTGGATTAAATAATGACATTTTCGGTTAGGCTTTATTACTTTCTCTAAGCCTTCCAGAACGGAAATGTTTCAGTGATCGACAGCTACGGATTGATTTATCGTACTTACAATAAATTTACTTGCTTGAATAAATCTAATTGAATCGACGATTGCTTGTAGAATGGGTGAAAGTATAATACTTACTAATAAGGACAACGGACCATTTTAATACACATGAATATGCGATTATTTTCCGAATAAAAGAAGGAAAAGAAACTATCTCTTGAATTATTTTAATTACCGAAGATTCATACCGATGACCGTGAGTAGGAGAGGAAAAGAAATAATGAAATTACGTTATTTATTTGAATACGCTATATCAAGTAATGAGTATTCAGATTTCCTTCAAATCAGTTACTTGGTTATTATAGAAATGGATTTCCGTTCACGCCAATCTCTTTCCCTATTCTGTAATCAGAAAACAACGTCACTCCGAAACGAGATAGCAGCGCATTAAAGAATAACGAGGTCTAATCACTAGAAGTAAGGGAAGAAACAGTTTGCGCGAGAAGAGACTCCCTGAAGAAGGAATGCCAAAATATCCCTCTCCATATCTCATATGCGTCTCTCATTTTGCCCTCTCTTGTATTATCATTTCTCACGGTGTCTTCGCTCTAGATATATCGGGCGTGATGGGGCAAGGAGGTGGTGGAAAGAGACGAAATCTGCACGACTGCAGAGACGCCACTTCCCCTCCGAGGCTTTTACCGAAAGACTTCGAAGAAAGCTGTGGACATATCTCTACGTTTGTCAAGATACGTCGTAATGTATGCATCTAACTGTAATATTATATTAATATTGCCACTTTCATTTACTAGAGTTGTAATAGGAATCTTTCCTAATTTGGAAATAGCTTTAAGTGCTTTATTGGCACTTCCGGAGGCTGTTATTGCTAAGATAATGATACTCAAAAGTAATGTAAACTATTAACTCATAATGACGATTCACTACGTCAGGACACAGAATATGTATAATCGATTGTTACTGAAGTTTTGTGACCAATGTATGCTGGGGAATGGTGTTATAAACAATGGTTTCTCAATCTTGCGGAATAATTTTTTCCTACAAATCAGGAAATTTGTGGTTTTGGTATTTAATTTTAAGAGGCAGCAAAACAAAAAGTTCGCACCCGGGAGGCAGATAAGTTGGTCGCGGTTCTGTGTGTTTTAGAGATTTTGCGACATGAAAGTATTGGCTACGAAACGATTATTCCCTTACAGATCTCTTTCTTGTGAATAAATTATCGGCAAAACGTCTTGGAGTTAATAAATCTTGATTGAACTGAGATCGAGTAAGCTTCCCTTCTCTGATTTCTTTTTATTCCAACAAATCCAGAAATGCACGCTTTTATCGCTTCCTACTTTAATTAACCTTTAGCAGAATGAATACTCATCAAAAGCACTTCTCTCGGCTCAATGATTTCTTTTTGAGTTGCTCTTATACTTGTTTATTATCACGATAGCTTCCTTACTTACTGTGTGGATCTGGGGAAATCGGAGCCACTTCCCAAACACAAACTTCGTTCAAACTAAGACCTCCCACGCGGCTGCTCATTTCCCTTACGAAAACGCGGGCGATGGCAGACCGTTCGGAAAAGCACCATGCTGCACGAGGGCCGTAAACAGGAAATTAAATTATGCGCAACCAGCCTAGAGTTTATGGCAACGGTGGTCTTAGTTCTTCGGTGAAAATTAATGACGGACACGGGATGCTTTTTTTTAAAGAATGAAAACGAGAGATACCTTAACTGATTTTTCAGGATATTAAGGATAGTTTGTTATTATTACAAATATAAATTATTACATGAACACATTATCAATACTTATGTAAATGAATAATACATTTAAATGTTTTATATGTGGGTATTCAAAATCAGGACTATGAAATAATCTTGATATTTGTCATTGTTTGCAAATGAGTAGGCTCCTAGGTTTCTGTAAAACCTTTCTTTGGTTGCGTAATATCTTATATGTATCCCCATCAATTCCTCTGTCACTTGCTTATTCTTCAACATAAAGGTAAAACATTTTTGAGTCAGTCCAACCCTCATTTACTTCGATACCAACAGCATAATCCAAATTGCTCCACAGGACACTCTACCATATGTTATATTTTTATTATTGCCGAAATAAATTATGATAGGTTGAACTGCAACCGCGTGGCAGTCAATTTAGGCCGAAAGGATGAAAGAAGTATAGAGGAATGGATAAAAATGGAAAAGTCATTGCGCTGTAAATTGCAATTGTTGCTGTAATTTGCAATTGTTGCTATAAATTGAAATCGTTGCTGTAAATCACAATTTTGTGTAAATTCAACCGTACGAAGACTGGTTGAATCCTCCACTCCTCCATTCTATGTTTCCAAAATCTTTGGAGGGGGAATAAGGCTTGCTGGACAAAGTGAAGTAGTTTGCCCATAATTTCCTATTTGAAGTAGAACGCTATTGAATACTGGGAGAAGTCCACCTGAGAGTTGCGCAATTGGCAATCCGTAGCCCGTGAGACCAAGTTCCATTGCAGCTTAAATGGTATAAGGGTGTAAACTACGAGAGGTTTAATAACAATATCACACGATTTAATTAAAAGTGACCAAAATTATTGTCATTAATCAGAATCAATCATTTTTAACTTTCTTCAGTATACATATATTACCTATGCACATACGATGCTTAGGTAGCCTTGAAATTTTTTTAGCCATTATTAAGATTGGAGCAAAAGTAAGCGGAAGATATTCTGTTCTTCATTTTGTATCGAAAGACAAATGAAAAAATTCCACTCATCGAGATTTGGTTACAGGAACTTAAAAACACATTTAAATGTAGAAAGAATACGAATCGCACTAAGAAGAAAAAAAGTTTTAATGTAAAGGATCAACACTTTAGGACATAACTAAGCGAATGTTTGGCACTCAAAACTGCAGATGTTGAATTATAATCTATAATTCTAGCAGAAATTCTGTGGGTTTTTGTGTTTGTTTGTCTGAGATTAGAGTCCGCACCGATTGTCCAATTTGCGTCAAACTTTGTATACGTGTTCTCTGAGATCCGGAAGGAAGTACTGTCAACTTTTTATTCGATAACTGTGCATGGGTTTGAACCAAGATCATTAAGATAGATTTCTATAAGAAATGCAAGTTCGACTTTATCGGGTACAGACTTCATTTCTTTTGCAAAATTAAAATAGAAGGAACAGTCGTATAAAATTGAGGTAGTAGGTAGTAAATTGAGGAAGTATCAAAAGAGGGGAAATTGAATGAAGATTCTTATTATTGTCGTGGAATATTGCTTTCGTTTTGAAGTTGCGAGAATTTAGATAAAATATACCGGATACGGTCAGAAAAAGCACGTTTAGAGATTATATGACCGATATAATTTGTCCACCATGTTACATAAGCCGTTCTGATACCGCGAGAAAGATCAGAGAAATAGATGCTACTAGTAGAACGAATCGACTCAAGAACTCATTTTTCCGCGAACGATACGCAAAAGTAATCGATTTGGGAAGTAGAATCATGGTGCATGCACCCTCTGCCACACGCCGAAAGGCAGTTTGCAGGGTACTTTCGTAGACATAGACAACATTTCAGGGATATAAAAAAAGCACACGGGGGATAACGAAACTTCTTAGCGTAGACTTACGAAAGGGCGAAACGACACGGGAGCCATACTCGTGCTGTGGAAAATTTCCCTCTAAAGTTCCTGTGGTACCGCATTCGATTCCCGATCTTCCCTCCCCCATGTGCAAGCCGTTAAGTCTTCAACGGTCTCGAATGAGCCATGTATTTGGCATCCATAACCCAAACGCCTCACAACACCACAAAGAAGTTTAATCGAGAGGAGATATCGCAGAAGAGTGGCGCGTACGCCACCGAAATAGCTTATGAGATTATGACAATGTATTTTTACGGCCGTAAAAGAGGGTGGGCAAGGGGGCGCGGCAAGGGGCAGCAGGTGGACGCAGGCGGTCCTCCGTGGGCGGGGCAGAAGGGGAAACAAGGAAGTGGTCGGGGAAACGAAAGGGAATATTACACTCTGTTTATTTAGCCCTCGCTAGCTCATAAACGAGTAATGCGAAAAAGAAGATACAAAATGGGAGCAATTATAGAGGGACCGCATTTCGTGGAGCTCAAATGAGAGGAAAAGCATCTTAATGCGTTTGGTTCACTTGAGATTGGCTTACGCGTCAACTTCTCTCAAAATTAGCTCCGAGATAATTTTGAAGTTTGCTCTCAATTGCTCCCTCCATTAGAAGATGCAAAGTGTGTGCAAAATGTATAATTGGGGAAATACATCGCCATCTCATTCTGGAATGCATCCTTATCATCGCTGAAAAAACAATAAGTGTGTAACTTACCAATCGGTGATTCAAACTTGTCCTTGCTACCATGCTTTGACAATTGAATTTTTACTTCTGGTTGTTTTTTACACGGAGTATTAGAGACTCTAACAGCCTTAATGGTTAAATAGGATTCATTTGTTCTTCATTTTTGTTCTTGGCTGTGATAACATGAAAGTTACAGCGGTGTGACTGTTGTAAAGGAATTTATTTTGGTCTCCTTTATTGAGTGCTGTATAATATATTATTATAAGAATCATGGTGAGGCTCTTACGTGGAATTTACCCGCCAAAAGCGCCTTAGTCCAGAGGAAAACAAGCGTAAAATACCGCATTCCTCATCTTGCGTTGCCGTCTAATTCCCTCTTCGAAGCTTTTGGAAGCTGATTGTGGATGGATTGAGTATCCAGCCATGTTTATCTAAGATAGGTCTTTTACATAATTCCTTAGCTCCATCTTTCCTTCCAATATTGTCTTCAGCTGAATCTCGGTTCCCTAGATCAAATTCCCTCATTTTATAAAGAAGATTTTCTCTCTTCTTTTACTTGTCGAGAGACTCCTTCATATTGAGGGATTCAGTCTATTAGATTTCCATGCAATCAAACCTTGAATTGCGAGCATAATTCGTTCCGGAAACGTGCTCATAATCCGAAGCACTCGTATATCAAATCGATTTCCCTATGAGAAATAACGGAAACTCAGATGATCATTATTCGATCCAAAACTTTAAAATATCCATAAACATAATAATGATTATTTAATAATGATTACATACATAACTATGATTATTTGAAAGCAGTGATCACGTGACGCTCGGCAGTCAAAACAGCATACACGTACTCCATGTATTGAAAAACACTCGCAAACTAAGCTACTCGTAGACCGAGGTTTCACTCTAATTCTTCTATTGCAAAATCTCCGTTGCTTCTATATTTTCTTTATTCTACTTTCATAGTCTATCTATCACTCCATGTAAGAGAATACTTCATTTGTATATTTTAACGAACAGTTTTATTTTATCTAAGTTTATACAACTTCCTACTACCTGGTGGAATGCTCTTTTCTCTTGGGTTTTCCCCTTTTCTTGTTGTTTTCTCTTGTTTCTTTCAGAGCCGGTGATCTTGCTAAGGTAGAATACTTTGTCTCGTACCCTGCTGTCCATTCCTGATTTCACCTCCATCCTCAATACATCGCGATATTAATATCGTAACCCTGTTGTCACGAAACCATTCTTGCCTATGGCAGTTTGAGTGTGGAGGGGTTATAGGGCATTAACTGTAATTCAAAAGGATAATTTTATTCCCTGTCAGTGGCTTACATCGTGAATTGTCGACCAATTAATCGTATATATTGAAAGTCCTTTGACAGCTGAGGTATTTTCTTACTTATGGGCTCCTAACGGGAATCGAACCCGGGACTGCTTTCATCGACGCGCTGCTCCCTTGGATATCTGTTGTTTGTACGAATGTTTATTACCAGATCAATTCCGTATCGTATTCGTCATTACCACCGTCAGTTTCGGTAAATTTGAGCTTATCTTGCCCTGAACTCTATTTATTCACAGATCTTACCGATGAGATGAGCAGTATATGTATAACTCATTATCGAATCGCTAATTTGTTTGTTTTTGGTTGCTAGGAAGAACATTTTGAATTGTAATGGGAAAGTAGGTGCGAAAAAAGTCAACTAGTTATAAAACGAATGACGAAATATAATGCAGAAATGTAGATTTATAATGTATGTAAAATTATACAAAGACGTTAAAATTTACTGGTATCCGTGTTGTCATTCTTGTTCATTTTTTAAGTTAAGATCTTATTAAATAGAGAGGAATAACTGAGCCATTGTAGCGATGTAAATTTATGAAGAAATTATGGTAGTAGTAGTAGTATTGCTAAAAGTGCTTCGGCAGCCAAGGCCGTTTCACACTTAGGTAACGGGAACCGAACCCGGTACCACTTCAACCGAAGTCGAACGCGTTGCTCACTTGGCTATGCAGGAGCCCAAGAAATAAGGGTGTTGTCACTAAGATATTTATCCGTAGAGAGAAACAGATTCTCTATCCAACTGCACACGAATCCGCTAAAGATATTTTCGGATATGAGTTGTGGGAGCTCAAATATCCGACCGATTCAGCCACGAATTCGGAAAGTGCGTTGAGGAGACAGATGTGTTAGAGAGAAATTGCACATGAGGAGAGGGGAAAGAAGGATGGTGGGTGGTCCAGAGGAAATGGATGAAAGTGGATCCTCGGGAGCACTCAATTTCTTAAAAGAGATTCTGCGGTGCGGGTTGAGGGAGTGGGGAGGGGGAGTGAGGGACGGAAGGGGGAATGAGTTGCTTCGCCATCTGATTATTTTATAGACGGCGCTAATGAGAAGGAGGTGAAGTTGTGCTAAGCGATGTTGAGCCTTATTGCTGTGATCTAGTTTGATTGAGAAGTTGACCTTACCATTGTAGAATTAAGTTATTTTTATTTACTTTACTTTACTCCAATCATTATTATTGTCGTGGAATATTGCTTTCGTTTTGAAGTTGCGAGAATTTAGATAAAATATACCGGATACGATCAGAAAAAGCACGTTTAGAGAGTATATGGCCGATATAATTTGTCCACCATGTTACATAAGCCGTTCTGATACCGCGAGAAAGATCAGAGAAATAGATGCTACTAGTAGAACGAATCGACTCATTTTTCCGCGAACGATACGCAAAAGTAATCGATTTGGGAAGTAGAATCATGGTGCATGCACCCTCTGCCACACGCCGAAAGGCAGTTTGCAGGGTACTTTCGTAGACATAGACAACATTTCAGGGATATAAAAAAAGCACACGGGGGATAACGAAACTTCTTAGCGTTGACTTACGAAAGGGCGAAACGACACGGGAGCCATACTCGTGCTGTGGAAAATTTCCCTCTAAAGTTCCTGTGGTACCGCATTCGATTCCCGATCTTCCCTCCCCCATGTGTAAGCCGTTAAGTCTTCAACGGTCTCGAATGAGCCATGTATTTGGCATCCATAACCCAAACGCCTCACAACACCACAAAGAAGTTTAATCGAGAGGAGATATCGCAGAAGAGTGGCGCGTACGCCACCGAAATAGCTTATGAGATTATGACAATGTATTTTTACGGCCGTAAAAGAGGGTGGGCAAGGGGGCGCGGCAAGGGGCAGCAGGTGGACGCAGGCGGTCCTCCGTGGGCGGGGCAGAAGGGGAAACAAGGAAGTGGTCGGGGAAACGAAAGGGAATATTACACTCTGTTTATTTAGCCCTCGCTAGCTCATAAACGAGTAATGCGAAAAAGAAGATACAAAATGGGAGCAATTATAGAGGGACCGCATTTCGTGGAGCTCAAATGAGAGGAAAAGCATCTTAATGCGTTTGGTTCACTTGAGATTGGCTTACGCGTCAACTTTTCTCAAAATTAGCTCCGAGATAATTTTGAAGTTTGCTCTCAATTGCTCCCCCCATTAGAAGATGCAAAGTGTGTGCAAAATGTATAATTGGGGAAATACATCGCCATCTCATTCTGGAATGCAGCCTTATCATCGCTGAAAAAACAATAAGTGTGTAACTTACCAATCGGTGATTCAAACTTGTCCTTGCTACCATGCTTTGACAATTGAATTTTTACTTCTGGTTGTTTTTTACACGGAGTATTAGAGACTCTAACAGCCTTAATGGTTAAATAGGATTCATTTGTTCTTCATTTTTGTTCTTGGCTGTGATAACATGAAAGTTACAGCGGTGTGACTGTTGTAAAGGAATTTATTTTGGTCTCCTTTATTGAGTGCTGTATAATATATTATTATAAGAATCATGGTGAGGCTCTTACGTGGAATTTACCCGCCAAAAGCGCCTTAGTCCAGAGGAAAACAAGCGTAAAATACCGCATTCCTCATCTTGCGTTGCCGTCTAATTCCCTCTTCGAAGCTTTTGGAAGCTGATTGTGGATGGATTGAGTANATTACCCCTACCACACACTAAAATGCGGCTAGCATGTTATTAATTTACATGTAGAATAGTAGTCAAAAACAATCTCAATTTTAATCTCTGAAGGACATTTCCTATATCAAGCGATAAATGATGGTAAAAAATTTCAACCGACACTCCGACGGATAAAATGAAGTAACTTTTACTTCCATCCCATTATACTAATAATGAATCGATTCAAAGAACAATGTTGCAACGCCAAGCACTTTACCATTGAAAACGAGAATCGACTTCTGAACTCTGAAAATCACGGATTATGATCATCCTGAGTTGAAAATGCAATGTAAAATGGAATCTGAGGCATGAGTATTATTGAAAAAGTAAGATTTACCCTAAATTAGAAAGATTCCTCCGAAATCCATGGGGGTGCCTATCTTTCACTCTTCCCTCATGTCCTTTGTGTTCTGTACTGCTGTCGATTACTTCGTACTACTTTCCAGTTTTTTTAGGACAAATCGGTCTGTGGAAAACTTCAAAAGTCATTAAAATAACACATTGGAAGCGAATCCATTAATTCATTTCATCGTAATAAAGTTGTAATCGCTGGTTGTAGTTTAGGTTTAGGGAAAGGTGAATGAAATCGACTGTTAGTTATGAGAGAGGAATAAAAACAACTTTTACAGGTTACTGCAGAAACTGTTGATTGCAGCCATAAAATGTTGTTTCCACCTACATCTATACATTGCTGCAAAACATTGCTGGGAATTGCTTAAGACAATGCGTTCAAAACAGTGTTTAATTGCTCTTTAAAAGCGTAATTTAGATAAGCGAAATTTGTGTGCCACTTTCTGCTCAAAACGGCCTACTTTTCGGATGAAGGTAATTGAGAATCCACTATCATCGCTCCGGTGTCATATCAGCATTATGCCGTTGATTTCACTGAATTTGTCGTCCAATCTTCACTTCTGCTAGATTTGAATGAATATTATTATCGTGAGAAAATATCGAAGCATGATAATTGTACAAAATAGCATCCATCACACGAATCGCTATTTTATTTACGGTCAATAATCAAATATATGTTAATGGTAAAAAAATATATCTGGTCCACCTCCATTATATTAATGTGACATCATCAGGCCTGATGATGATAGCTCGCTACCGAAACATGTCACAATAATAAAATCTGTAGAAGATTACGAGATATTTCGTTTCCATTACGATTGCCTTCCGCGAAGTAACGCATATCGAGTGTGAAAATGCATTCTTCACTTATATCCTTGATTTATTGCTTTTCACATAAAGTGGCTTATATAGGAAGTAATCCACAATGCCTTTTTTCTATCATCCGTACGAAAATAAATTCCATGAACATCCACAACGAGCAACTTTTTAATTGATTCTGACCTGTCCTTGATTTTATTACATCAGGAATTGAAATCAAAAGATACACATTCGATCAATACTGTATTTATTCCATAAGACTTAACACAATAAATACCATTAACATACATAATGTTTTGCTAAGTTACGATTACTAATAGTTTATTGCCTAAGAAAGTAACAGAAAAGTTCTGATATGGAACATTTTACCATTCCAGTCAAATATTCGTTAATGAATATACATCGAGCATGACTAGAGTTCCCCCATAGAGTGTCAGAAAGTACAAAAAACTTATTAATGCAATATCCTTTAACAACTGGAAGAATAGACACACATAAATAAATAATTTTCACATCAATTCTTCAAACAACAAAGGATTTAAATTAAAATATTTTCAAGTTCAAATTTAAAGCATCTCTTTGAGCAAATTTCATCTTTTTTTGACTGAAAACTGGATCGTTTTGCCCTTTAATTTCTCAATGTTTATAATGATAATTGAATTTAAGTTGGGCGAATGGTAGACAAATCCAACTATAGTAAATTCTCCAGGCTATCGATTCAACATCCAAAATGCAATTTATTTTTAATACAAAGGGAACGATCCAGAATGATTCTTTACTAAAATTGTAAATCGATATCAAAATCTCTCGTCCAGAAAGAAATGCAGGGCGTCCAACATTGAAAAAATGTAATTTTGCTATTCTTATCTCGAGCGAAACTGTCCAAGTAATGAATTCTAGGAAAAAAACTATTTTAACGCCTCTATAACCCATAAATATTATGGAAATTATTGAATGGTAAAAGAAATTCCGATATACAGGTGAGTCAAGTTATACTTTTAGAACAAAGGCCTCAGATAATACGGTTATTCTTGTTAGAGCCTCTTAAAACAGAAACCGTAACTCTCCAAACAGAAAGCAAAGCCTTCAGATCAAACCCTTATTTATAAAATAAGACTCCGCGATGTGCTTTCCCTTTAAGGGCGTAGGAACCGCTAATAAACGACCGATGCCGATGTTTACGAAAACAACTTTCCTTATCCGTAGTGCTGTAACATTTCCTCCCTTTGGATGCACGTCTCACTTCTCCATCCTCCTTCATCTGCCTAGGTGACCACTTAATGATCATTTTCTCACTTCACACCCGATGTCAACATCACCCTCCCAAGTCTCTCACCTACTTTGCCTCATTGGCCGCAATACGATTTGCGTAATGGAAAAGCTGAGGGCTTTCAGGTGTACTCCGCAGGTACGGCGCTATCGGGAAAGTGACAGCAAGAAATGAAATCTGGAGCTTTTTTCGACTGTCAGCTTGCACTAACGACACGATCAGACTTCTGCAATGATTTTCCACAAAAACGGCTCCTACGAAATGCTTAATAACCTTTGCAAAAGCATCCGCCTTTGTGGCATCGCTTAACCCTCGCGTGTTTTGAACCACGCAGGATTGCCTAGGAGGTCGGATGCCGATGCGATGTGCAGTAAATAAATATATATTTTAATATAAAATTAAATCAATTCGATCATAAATACAATAAATAAGAATAGGTGAACTGGTGTGAATGGGCGGATTCTCAACCGGAAGTAAAGTCCGAAAAGTGAGATTCCTATCTTGTGATCGTGGCAGAGTTGCCGAGCCGCCTCTTACCCAAATCACGGGTATGCCCCATAAAGTTGTAAAAACGGCAACGTTGCATCGATCTTTAACTTCTTGCGGGGAATCCTTCCTCCAACACCAGTGGACATTTGACGGGATCATTTCACAGCCTTGTTTGCTTGCTTCGGGAACTTGTAGCTTTTCGTAGCTCGCGTCCATCTCGTTGTTGGGTGACGCAACGGGAGGAGGTGCCATCTTCCCCCGCTCCCAATCAGGGGGATTTAGGATAGTTTCCTGGAGGTTTCCACCGCCGAATTCTGCAGATGCTCCTCAATCCAGTCCATGTATTCGGAAATCCTTGTGTAAAGTCCCGGAAGTCGAGGACGGGCGCATCCGATGCCAGTGGAGACGACTCCGACCACGACCACTGGACCAGAGTGGATATCGACCATGAGAGGGCCACCGCTGTCCGCCTGCAATGGCACGGATGGAAGTTAGAAAGAGGGGAGAGTGCTCATCCGAATGGCCAAATAACCATGAAAGATTGTTTCCGAACGAGGACACGATAATGGCTGTACAGTTTGTGCGCTCTCATCGATTCATTCCGAGTCATTTGGATTCAGAGATAAGGAATCATACGGGCGCTTGTTTATTTGTTTTTCTGTCGTTAGGAAACTGGAAGACTTTCAATGTTTTCTAAAGTGGAGTCCCCCTTAGCCTCTGAAGCTCATGGCAATGCGATGTTATTATAAAGAACTCTATTAACGGATCATAAGGGAACGTTTCGAAATGAAGGAACTACACCGTTGTGTGCTTCCGTTGCCATGAATAAGCAGCGCATCCGTCAAATTTATGTAAGTATTAGTGTTTCAGTAAAATTAGAGATGATGTAATTTACTTGTGAAAAACTCTATGTAGTCATTTCTTAGATGAAATATAGATGTGCACAAAATACCAAATTAACTATAGCGCGTGGTTAAGTCCAATTAGTATCGCAATTAATCCAGTTCCCAAATTCAATTGCGAAGGAATTATAAATATATATTTAGAAAATTTGATGGAAGTTCACGGCAGATTTCCTGAATTTGATAACGCTATTGAGATCTGGGTTATTTGTAAAATAATTTTATTCTATTTTTTATAGGAATGAGCTGTCATTGGAATCTAAAATTAAACATTCTTTCTACATTAATTGCTTCCTTTTTGATTTGAGATGTTTCAAACTTGTATGGTCATCAGAAGTTCCTGGTGCAATTATATAAAAGATGTGTGGAATATTTTTAAGTGTTTTATTAAATATACGTCTATAATGATAATTTTTTGGGCATTCTTGACAAGTTGGAAAGAGTTTCGTATTAACGGGCCGTAAATTGAATCGAAACCGAATTCTAATGTAAACGAATCGACACCGAACGTAATTGAAATTTGCAGTTCTCAGTCCCTCAAAGTCCAAATCACGCTTAACTTATTATGCGCATAAAAAATCAACCCGCTTATCAAATCGGCGACAGGGAGGAGAGAAAGTGAGCGAAGCAATACTTCAAATCACGTTCGCCCGTTTACGCAAACGAATTAATTAGATTCCCCGGTATCTGCGGCAGATTCATTTGTCACGATTCGATAAGTGCACAATTTCTCCCGCTCTCTCTTCGACAGTAGTAAAGCGCCATTAATCATGCGGTGCACTCGGCGGGGCAGCGCAGGAAAACGGGAACATAAACACAGTTCGCCGTTTGTTACGATTTGTTAAGGAATTGGAGCGCACCCATTCCAATTTAGTGTTGCCACACTTATAATACCGTCGATAACGTCTTTTTGACGATTTCGAAAATGAAAACGGGAGTAATGAGGGTACGGCGCCTCCATCGGCCGCTGCGTAACTCTTTTCAAAACAAACTAAAACAAGAGAAGCGGGATGGGGTGGTCGGGGGTCCGACACTCCCGCCGAGTAAATAAGGAGGAGGAGAGAGAGATCGGAAAAAAATAAAGTCGCGCGCCAGTTTTAGGAAGTGATCTCGGAAATGGGGGTCAACGAAAGAAACATGCAATTGCTGTTTGTTTTTTCTCTGGCGGAAAAAGTGGGCCATTTAGGGAGTAATCTGGTTGCCCGACGTCCCCGAGGAAGCAGAGGGTTATTGGGAAAGGTAGAGGGGGAGGAAGGTGGTCAGAAGGGGGGAGATTGTCCTTGAGGGCGCTGTGATGCAAGTGCTTTTCGGTGGCTGTGAATGGGAGTTGAGAGGAAGGGGTTAGCGTAAAACGGGCGGAGATTCACGCGTTTACACGTGCATGGCGAATGTAAACAAAGTCTCGTGGGAATTGTATATGACTGAAACTCACGTTCACTTTCCGGAGCGACTCTGTCGGGGTAGTGCATCCCCGGCTCGTTTCCAAATGTTAATCGTTTACGTTAATTTGCCCCCGCACAAGCGAATAGCGAGTTATTGTCATGGCAACAGGGGCGTATTTATAATTAGGCGCTAGCTGAGGGCCTCGTTCATATGGGGGCCTCAAAAGGACTTTGCTTGTGAACTTTTAACAACGTACTGCCAGTTTCTCTTGTTCTTCCCATCAATAAAAGACTTTTCATTTGTTGAGTCAGTTTACATGATAAGTTTACAGAATATATGGAATAATTTATGTCACTATAGACACTTTATGTCACTTTAATTTAAAGTTTATCTAACATTAATTGCATTTTATATAAATCCAAATTAAAATCCAACATTTTGTTTATTCTTGCCGTAGTGAAGCAATTGAAATTTCTATGGCATGTATATTTGTGTATTCTATGAAAAAATCGAATTATTTCTCTCGTATTTCTTGTCGGGGCTTCAAACTGATATTTGCGCTTAGGGCTTCTGATAGCTTAGATCCGACTCTGTATGGCAAGGGAGATGAAATAACTTTCGACGCCCTTTTAATTCTGCAGGGTTTTCTAAACTGAATTTATAATTGTGCGTTTACACTCATCCCCGTGATCTGTCAACGGCCCGAAGTAGACATCACCGGTTTCACGTGCGTGAGCACACTTAGGAAACAATTTCCTTCTTAATCGGGGATTCTCTTTTTCGTATCATATTCCAAAACTCCGTGAAAGTTTGATTCCATTTCTAAATCGGCAGCAATAATTGTTTTGTAACAACTTCAGAAATCTTTTTTAATTCATCTCAAATACAATATCATTGATAGATATCTCGAATAATTTTATAATTACGGCTTCGTTCGACATCTTGTGGCTGTTATGTACCCTAAAAACTTTAAGGATTTCGTACGGCTTTATACTCTGTTTTTTACACTCCTTTGGTTGTAACGCCCTGAGACGGTTCCCTCTTTTTGCCATCTGAACCAACTCTGAAGGCAACAGATGTAAAGATGTCCAAATTTGTTAACTCGCGAATTATGTTCGAGATGATGTTGAGCTGTGTTGGTTGTAAAATGACTCCGTGGATATAAAGCATCAGCCGCTAGTAAATTGAACATAACTGTTATCCTTTCTGTAGGAATGGCTATCAGCATTGATTATTTAAGAGTATTATAAAATGCATTATTGAAAGTGAAAGATTTTGCCTAAACCTGCACATACAGGCCTCTCGATGCGGTTGGTCGCAGACTTTTTTCTGAATAAATAAGCAAATGTAAACATTAAACGGTAAAGATTCCCTTCAGATTGCTTCTGAGATATCGAAGTATTTTAATAACACGTTATAATCGTTTCTAAATCCCTTCTTAAGAGAACAAGCAATGTGATACTTTTTCCTATCGAAGACAAAACATTTGCCGCCTATTTAAGATTCTATAGGTTCTCTCATGACAATGTCGTTGAATAATCTTTGAACTATATCTACTTCTATAGTCATGTCAAGAATGCCTTTGTGTGATAGGGGATAAACTGTGAGTAGTTTTGTAACGCGGAAAATATACCAGAGTCTTTCCTTTGTTTATCGGGGCAGAGATTTTCTCCGAGAGAAAATTCAATGAGTAGCATTTATGAGATGTTTCCCGAAAGCATTGCCTAGTTTGAAGGTCCTAAAGATAATACTGTCAGCTTCAACGTTAAACATGGAAATAACTTCTTAGGATGGAAAATGGAGATGAAGAATGTCTACGCTTAAATTGCATAGGGATATCTTATTTGAATATGATGTAAATAAGGTAGTATTATTATTTGCCCATTAATTAGAAACACTTATATTAGAAACTGATAGGAACTACTACTACTATTTCCGGTGAATATGTAAGACTAAATCGTATGTTTACTACTCAAATGATAGTATTAGATTTAGTAATAGAGAAGATAAGAAAGTATCGAAATTTCGAATTTACTGAGGACATCGAGGAGAGAAATTCAAGTATTTAAGAGATTGGAAACTTCTGCATATCCCTAATCATTTAATAATATCTCATAACTTTAAATACAAACTGTTCTCGATGTGGGGACGTGTGGGTTGCACCATTACTATGAGATGTTATTCCAAATGTAATTGATTCCATCAAATTCTCTAAGTTGATTTACTTTCTGTTCCTGCCTGATTCTTTGTATATCGCAATCCCTCTTCCAATGACACAACGGGTACATATTTTAGTCTCAAGAGAAATGTGAGGGAAGGAATTCGAAACTCACCCAGCAGGAGTCTCTGCCTCCGTTTTCGTGTCCAGCGCACATCTGTGAATCGAGGATCTTGATCTTCTTGCCCTGAGAATGGTACCAGTCTAGACACTGTTCGTTGTCTACGATGACCACTTGAACCTTCTGTAACTTGTCTGCCCTTCCGCCTTTGGAGGAACTCTCGTGCAGCCAACCCCAACCGGCGGCTGTTGCCTCCCACTGGATGTACCTGCAGACAAGATGGAATCTTAATCGAAGCCTCTTTTTCACTCATTGAGTACAATTAACAAAGGGAATTAATTTCAGCTCATGAACCTTTCTCAAGGTTGAGCATTGTTTTGATAATACACTCGTGACATAAAAAGTGCCGACAATCCTTTCTACTTTGAGAGATTTCCATCGTTTAGCGTCTATTTCAAGATGTTTCCTTTCTTAAAGTCGAATTTTACAGTATTAAAATTCACATGTTCTCAGTTAAAATAAATTCAATTGTGACAGTCTGAGGTACTTCAGAGATAAAAGTTGAATTATAATAGTGATTAAATTTGAGATGATTAGAACGGAATGTAGAGATGAGCTATTATTCTTCATTCAGGCTTCATTCGTTCAGAATTTCTCGATCCTGATTTCTTACAACTCGTACCCCGATCAATTTGTCTAACTTTAAAATCTAAAAGGGGGTGCATACATTGATCGCCATCAGTCCTCTTAATCCCGCTCACTGCTTTGGTAATTGAATTTTGCTGTATTTTTGAGAGAAGAGTGTTTGAATACTTTTTAACGAACTCCAAATTCCTTCTAATGTAACCAAAAAACAAATGGAAGTTTTGAATCCTCTTACCAATGAATTATTTATTTTGATTTCCTCCCTCAGCTTTATACTTGGATCAATGGGAATAAAGATACAGAATGCGACTTAATTGAGGAGCTTCCACGGGTAGAACTCACCTTTCTCCTCTCCCTTGGTTGGAATTGGCCCTTGGGTTGCTAGATGCAGACCTATCCTCTGATGTGAGGCCGACCTTCCCGAGTCCCGTGGGCTCCGGAAGGCACGCAGGCCATGCATTGTCCGACCAAACGATGGGAGCCTTCAGCTTCAGCAGTGCGATGTCATGTGTGTAGCCGGGGCACTCGTATGCCGGATGCAGAATTGCTTCTTCAACTGCCACCTCCTGTTTCTTCGCTGAGCTCTCCTTGGTGGTTAGGTCGTATTCCCCCACGGTCACTTTGATTTGCGTTATCGGAAGTCGGATTGGGCCACTGCAAGCACAATGGAAGAGAGATTCACCGTTTAGTTTGCTTGATAGCTCTAACTTATCATAGATTTTCCTCCGATGCACAATGGGACCAGGAAACGATCGAAACCGATCAATGTATTATTTAAAATTTCAATGCTGTGGTAATTTCTTTTGGATTAAGTAATCCGGTAGTTCGTAGGCGGAAGCACGACATGTCGGGATATCGGAGACTGAATGTACAAATTTATCAGTGGAAATATTCTTTAATTAAAAGGCGAAGATATTAATGTGCTTTGTGTGATTGTTATAGAACTAAGCAGCCCAATTAGGCAATGTGAGAAAATGAGGTAATGTTGGGGATGATATTTTCTCATCAGTCTCAATCAACTCTACGATTTATCTCAATGATACGGAAGTTTGATTGGTGCAAATAAATAGTTTAAATGACCAGCTAATGCGGATAATTTTTCTCAATGTAGTACGAAGGGACTTCCTGTTCCGTAGTGTGTCCTCCTGCCACACGCCACTGGCGCCTTGCAGTGTCAGTATGTAAACGTATATACTAGCGTTATCTCAGGGTGGTGGAGAGAAGGCATATTTATTAAATTAGTGTACACGGATGGATACTCACCTGCAGAGGCAATGCGCGGCTGTAAGGACCCACTGCTTGTTGAGCAGCGTTCCTCCGCAGAAGTGCCCTCCCCTTCGAGTGATGGACACGAGCCAAGGAAACTCCCCCTTCTCGGCCGTCACACCGCCGACGATGCGCGCCGCACGCTTGGTCCGCCGCCCGCACGGGACGTCTGCCACTGTGGACAACAAACGTGACTCAATTTTCTTCCGAAGGACGTGCACCACGCCTCCCAACGGTTCAGATTTTAAAAGGAAGGGCGCAACTGGATTACCAAACGGAATGGCTCCGTACGAATCTTGTGGATCAGTGGGTCACACCATTTCTCCACAGGCCTTTATTGTCAATGTCAATCCACGGTTCGTTATGTAAATGTGAAAGGCACAAAAACGCTCGTTATACCGACTCGTATGAATTACTTAATCATTACTCTGCAACTGCGGTAATTAACGATTTGTCGAGAAAACGATTCGATGTTTTTTTCTATTTAACCTACTGGCAATTTTGGACGGCATAACCAATATTGCTCTTTACTTTTTGCTTAAATTGTTGCGTTTTAATCTTTGTATGGCTTTTAACTAGTGGAAGTTGGGATAAGTTTTGGTTGAACCTCTAATATAGTTATAAATCAACGACATTTTAAGTTCTTTCGACACTGGTTTAATCTTGATTGATTTTCAATATTTATACCTCAAATTAAACCAAACCTAATTTTGTGCATTTGAAAAATTGACCTTTTCACCGGAAAAATATGGATTCTGACTATTACGACAAACCCTCCAAAGTGCTTTCCCTATCGTCAATTCGATCCAGTAATTAAATATTTTTAAGTTAAACACATGTAAGGAAGGAATACGATTGATAGTAAAAAATATTTCCCGTGAAACTGTTATTTTCTCCTGTACGAATTCAAACGAAACAATTTAATTTACGAGCATTGCAATTTATGTTGCTAAGAAATTCCGGTCGGATTCCTTGAGTATGAATTTGTTTTTGAAACGTTTAATCTCCTTCGTGAAAGTTTGTTCCTTAGTTATTCCGATTATTGCTAATCGTAGCAAGTCATTCTCAAGCGAGGCGGCGGCTGTCATAAAAATATTCGTTACGTAAATGTGATTAAGCGGAGTGAGCGAAAAACACCTCTTTGTCTTGCAAAAGGTTTAGGGACACCTGAGCAATCAATCATCTCGGAACGCGTGCGAAGTAGCACGAATACTATAAACGATTGCGCTCTTTGATCGAATGCCTTTGAAACCAGGGCCATCCCGAGACACGGTTGCGCCGGGCGGCCGCCCGGTTTTGGGGGCACTTGATGTTAGTCGGTTGTATGAGGCGCGTTCGTGTACTGTCTTTTCTTAGAAAAGCCAGTTATTAAACGATCTGGGTTTTTTTCACTGCATAGACGAATCCCAAGTTAAAAGTGTTCTTAAGAGTAGTAGTAGTATTGTTTAAAGTGCTTCGACAGCTAAGGTCATTTCGCACGTGGGCCCCCACCGGTGCTCTTAAGAAGGGATACTTGATTGCTGACGGTAATAGGAAGTTCTCTGGCAATTTTTTTAGAATTAAATTTGAGTAAACAGTTCCATGAATGAATCGATCAAAATCAATAATAATCAATGATTCTTAGAATGAATTTGCTCCGCATTGATCGATCTATTTGCTTAGTTTTAATTTTAAAGTGATTATGAGTAGAGCACATAATAACCTCACCATTTCAATAAATGTTACTGTTGAAATTAATTTTATTGAATATCAAAAATTATCTCTTGAAAAAGTAGAAGTTTAAAAAATTGGAACCTTTAAAGGATCTATTCGGAAGGGGCCTGTATTACTCCCTGCCCAGGGTGCCAATACTCCTCGGGTCGGCCCTGTTTGATACACAAAATATCGGTAAGCTGTCCTTTGAACAATGCAAAGAAACTGATGGACTCCATGAAGTCTCCTTTGTGGATAGAAAGTGTGTCATGTCCACGCGTGAGATGACGTTTCACATTTCCACGCACCTATTAAGAACTATGCTTGCGTGTGTATGTACGAGTGCAATAGGTGATGATGACCTGTCTTGGCATTTAGTTGCTTTTTATACTTGGACATTCCGCATAAATACATCGTAATATCAAACGCTACAAATATTTTATATTGGTCACGGTATAATTTTATATTTATCGAGAATTTTCAATATGAAACGTGTCACGAGGTTTCTGGACTCGATTTTTCAACGTGTCGTCGATAAATCATGAAATAACTAGTGGAACAAGAGAAAGTATCGGAGTAAACAAACCGCATTGCACCGGTATTGAGTATCCCGTAACCGAATCCCGCATTTTCCACGAGATAGATATTTTAGATATGGTAATTGGCTATTGTATGTAAATAACGGCCACGATTTAAACTCGAGGGATATTTTACAACGTGGAAGTGTCTTAATAGCTCGAAAAGAGTGGCGACTTGCCATGAGTCCCTAGTGAATGGAAAATTTAGCCTGATTTTTTAAAATCCACTGGTCAACTGAGTTGCATAATTGGTAACGTGAGATGGAGTTGCATCATTCAAAACATTACGCTTTAATATGTACCGCAGAAAGATAACTTAAATAGCGGCACGGGGTCAATATTACAACAGGGTTTCGCATTTCAAACCATAGGTCCACTAATTGTTTAACAGATTACAATAAATTCTTAAGTAATACTTCTCCCCACTTAAAGTACATACTCAATTAGAAGTATGGACATTTTATTCAGGAAATTTCTGAAGAAATTTGAGATACACCAACAAAGGATGAAACCAATTTAAGCGAAGGAATTTCTAAAGAAAACATTATTCACGGATATTTGTTATTTCTCAATTTTAGATTATTGGTGTCGTCTCTTTTTAATATTCTCTCTTATCGTTAGTGGAAGCTAAAAGAGATTAATACTCTCTAACTTAGTAATAATGAAGAAAAGAATGAAATTTTACCCAGTATATATATACATTTGTTAATGACTTAAAAACCTTCAGAAATAGATTTATTTCCTCTGTAATGAAGTACAATTACGATATGCAACTTTCGAGAATTATTTTTTTTTATTAGTCATTGACGATAATTAATTTCATTGCATGAATTTTAGAGTAGCGCACATTAGAGGAAGTCAAGTTATTCACTTCCTGATGAAAATATCCTAGGATGCTTCCCATTAAACAAGTTCCCTGCATTATAAAATAGGAAAACGAGATATTCTCACGCACTTTTACAGCCGTTTTCACTCGGTGAGCGGATGTCAACAAACGCACGTGGATTTCGGTGAAGCCGGAGAAATTCGCAACATGGACGATATTGAAATCGGGTGCATTTCCACGAGCTTACGATCGAAATCAATCGATTACTTACTGTTTATCATCGAGAGCGCCACATCCATCGCTGATATCAGAAAGATCAAATGCACGGGCAATCGACGTATGGACCACATTGCGTTAATCGGATTGACTGGAACTGGAGAAAAAAGCGATCCACGTGAACGGTGCTTTTCGTATCACTTTCCCTCTCCGATGTATTTCTTCCTTTGCGGAACACTAGGAATCCCTCCGGTGACTCCTCACTTTTAAAAAACGGTCCCGATGACAGCGGAAGTTGGCTGTGCGGGCGCTGCCGGCGAGTGAATGCTGCCCTGCCAATCCTAGAAGCGCTATTTAACGGAGGGTAGTCAAGGACGGGACCTTCTGGGCTCCCCTCCGTTAGCAACCTCGGAAGCCCCTCGCAGATTGCTAGGAAGAGAGGGAAAGTGGTGCCTCTCCTCTTGGAGCTCATTATTTTTTAGTAGGTCTAGTTCATTCCCGGAGAGGTCGCGGCGCGCGGGGTGCAGCCTTCTTTTGTTTAAGGCCTCTCCTTTGGGGAGGACAGCCTCGTGTCTGCACACGATGCACCCGTGCACCTGCCACTCCCTCTGATGGGGCATCTTCTCGCGGTGATCGATTAATGTTACGTCTATCATAGTGAGTGTCGTCCGTGAAATGGCGAAGGGAAATTTTTCAGAAATCCGAAGTGATGAATGCATGGGCGACGAGCTTATTGAATTCTCGTATCGTGTTTAGAGAAATTCTGTAAAGAAGCTATACATTACTTATTTAATTATTACATTATCCAAAAATAGCGGAGTAAATTTCATTGGATTCCGCAACAGAAAATAATTTCTTTGGCGTTCAATGGTGAAGCCAATTATTCACCATATTTATTAACGAAGGGTCACACAATCCGAAAACCACCAATAACCAAATTTGGTTATTGGTGGTTTTCGGATTGTGCGGCACTCTACTTATTCACCATATTTATTGTATGAAAATTTTATAAAAATGCCAAAAGAATATAATGCACACATGACAACTAGTGAGGAGAAAAATTATGATATTTATGATAATTATGATTATGATTATGACCTGATGATGGCGCGAGCCGAAACCGGTCGTTAGATTAAATATTCTCTGTGGAAATAACGAAGTGCTTACTTATTTTGTCATTATGCCACCTTCTAAAAGAGAAATCTCCTAACAACGGCTGGAACAGAAGTTGGAACTTATCTAATGGGAAAGGCTTGCGGACAAACGTTAAATGCTTTGGTTTGGTTTCCGATGAGTATTTCAGCCGTTGTTTGAAAACTTTCCCAACTGGAAGGTGTCATATTTTTTCATATCATTTGGGATGTGCTCTATATTTGCAAGAAATGTTTGCAATAAAATTTGCACAAATTTTCCACCGAATAAACTTGATATCTCTCACAATTGGCACACACCTAAACAAAAAGTTCTTCTTCGTCTGCCTCTCCCTCCTTTTCCGTTTGATATTCTCATCGTTCAAAATCTTCATTATTTTCCCTCCGGCCATTCTTTCCACATGTCTAAACCGACGTAAAACTCCTGTTACTCATTTGCTTCTCCTGACCCACGCAACTTTAGCTACAGTACAAGTTGAACGCAAACATGCTAATATTGGCAGCTATTTTTGCCAATCGTTTCTCCTCTGACCACATACGAGGGTAGATCAAAAAGTTGTTTCATTTTATTTACCAGCCGAAACCAATGCTAGCAATTCGAAATTGTAGGTTGGAATTCTTTGTCGTTTCCGTGTGTATGTGCGTAGTTTCAGTTTTCTTCTACAAATAGAATGGCTGTAAGGGAGGTAACGACTTTGACAATACAAGTTAATTGTTGCATTCCTATCGTCTTTTATTTATCAACAACTCTTCAGAAGGCCAGATCTCCATGGCACGAACACTTTCTAACAAGGAAAGGTTACATAAACTCATGGAAAATAAAGCTCTTACAAAAATGAAATAATCTGAAAATAGGATTCACGAAATTAATGGATAAACCAGCGCATATTTAACTCAATCCCTTCCCTACTTAGGGTTTATTAGCATATTATTAACGTTGGATCGAGAATCTTAACAAATTCGTTAATCAAAGTCGGCATTTCTAATTACGAACTTCCTTGCAAAATTTGGAGCAATCCGCAAAATGTTTATTTTTATCGTTAAAATATAACGAATTCCGTCGAATATAGCGAAGGAAAGGTCAACTGCGTTATATTCTGTCATATACAAAGCATTTGCTTTTTCCACATATATCCAATCTCTCTTCCATTTTCCATCTAATAATAGTTGCAAATCGATTAGTGGCTCTGTATAGCAATAAAGTCGTAGTCATCGCACGTAATACAACTAAAATTTAAACAACTTGGTGGAACGTTATAACTTACGTAAATACTCAAATATTTCCTTCTCTCGCGGTATCTTTAAAAGTATTTGTATGATAAATTTCCATGAAACCTTCCATAAGGTGAAGTTTTGTCCATTGTGTGTTACCATGATAATCATTTTTATATACCTAAGTGAAAATAGTTATGCATTTCATAAATACTGAAACTCGTTTGATATAAGAGTCGCTCTGTAACTAAACAAATATTTTCTTCGTTCTATTACAGCAAGGACCAATGCTAAAGGAGACTCTGTGTTATTAGAAAGAGAGTGATTTCTACGAGTAAGTTATCGATTTTGTAAGATCATCTTTGTCTATGTTAGTAGCCTTCAATCTTTCTGAAAACGCGGGATAGAAATAATACGCTGCTTTAGGGGGACGATGTGTAATGGGATGTAACGATGGGACAAAAGTAAAGGAAGAGTATAGGGAACGAGGACAAAGTAGAATGTATCCACAGCAATTATGTACTTATAAATATGTCCAAAACTGTGATGAATGAGAGAATGAAGTAATTCGGGTGATTCATGTACTACGAAGGTGTAAATTACGATTACAAATTATGGACAACAAACAGAATGGATAGGCAGAGTGAGGAAGTGTTGGTTGGAAATTTTTTACACGTGGATCTGGCAGATAGGCCTTACCAAGTGGTGGATTTATAACTTATGCCATTATATAATGTAAAAAGTCTATGCTTTAAAGTCTATTTTAATTTATAGAAACACCATGAATTGTAATTCAAAAGTCCTTTGTTTATTCTTGCCGTAGAAGCGACAGAGAATTCTGTCGGATGTATAGTTGTGTGTTTTTTAAAACAAATCGAATATTTACTTACATTTCCTAATGGGGCTCTCAAACTGATCTCGACGCTTAGGGCCTCTGACAGTTTATATCTGCATTGCTTTCATTGGTATTACGAATGCAACACTGTTTATATTCCATCTTAGGAAAAGGTAACATTTGTAAATAAGCCAAATCGCACCAATTCCATACTGTGTGAGTAATAGATTACACGTAATGTGCTTTGTAGAAGCTTATCGTGTCAATTTGACCTCGACGGCATCGATTATGAATTTTTGTTTACTAACGCAGAGGTCGCGGGTTCTAACACCGATCAGGGCAAGGATATTTGTGCTTTCCAATTCCTTGGGAATTAGGTTAGTGGAGGAGAGGAAAACATGCGACGGCGATGCATCGAAAGGCATTAATTGCGACCGTTACATCATTTTTGACCAATAAAATCGTCTTTCGACACTTTCTCCGCGAATAGCGTCCGCTTTATTGGAAAAATAGTAGTCATTTCGATGCAAACAAGTTTTAGTAGTTTTTAATCCGTTTCGCTGTAGCAAAATCTTTTAAAACGTTCTTGCCATTCGTAAACGGTATTCGTTAGGAAATTTACGTAGTTGAATGTATCTGAACGTATCCGGTTTTTACCACAGTGAGGGACGCTGAGACTAACTGAATTATCTCATCGCCAAGGGAAAGTATTTCGTTTGGTAATGCGGCTTTCGCTGTAAACGATATTCGACGATGCACTGGCTTTTGAGGAATCTTTCGCAGCGACTATTGACAGATTTACCACCGTTGTCGTTTCGTTGCTAAAATCTGCCGTGCATTCGGGTCTAAGAAAGGGAAAATTGTCGTTCAAATTAGAAAAACTGAAAAAACAGAGGGACGATCATTAAAGAACGAAATTTCTTCCTCGTAATCGCTTCCGCAAATTTAAGTTCCTGTTTAAGAATCGCGCAAACTTCGAATCCGAGATCCTGAGGGTTCGCTAGTAGATTCGCGTCATATAGTTTCCCGACGTTTTCACTACAAAGCGTTCTTGTGACAAATTGTTTTAGCTAAAAGCGCTTTCGCGACAAACATTTTTCGCTACGAAATTTAGTAGCGAAAACGTCTCTAGCGAACCGACTGTAGCGAATCTTCCTATACTCGAATCCTTCGAAAAACATGGATCAAAATTTAGGGAAATTGAAGATAAAATTCCAAGTTCGTCGCTTTCATTATCGTTGATGACGTCATCATCAGCTGGTGTGAATTGACTTATGAAATCGTGATTGATTCTAGTCAGCATATTATGGCGGCGAAGTTTTTTTTGCCCTTTTATATTTATCTTTCAGATCCATAGGGAGAAGTTTCGGATAGATAATCACGTAACTGCGTTCAAGGTGAATAGAAGGAGTGGATAATTTAATGATTTAGTAATGTAAAGTGGATATATGGTGTGTAAGTGTAGATGGATCAAAAGAAAGAGGAAGATGGATTCCCGAAATATATGCCAGAACGAAAGGCGTGATTTCGTGATCCACACTGGAAGAAAAGTTCCGACTCGGTTGAAATTCATGTTGTCCTATGTTTTCATTCTTGCATAAAGAACCTGCAAATAGTCCGTGCGAAAACGGAGTCGGCTTACTACTGACCATGGTAATTACTGAATAAACTCTTGAGCTGTTGTGTCTTTTGTGCATCCGTTCTTGTCCAATACGGTTGACAAATTACGAATCGCTTATGAAGTGAATGAATATCATTAGCCTACTCACGTGTTCATAACCGTCAAATGTACATTTGAAGCATTGTTGCCTTATCAGATTTTGTTTACATTTATCCGACAACATTAAAACAGGAGTTATGAGTTAACAAAACCGACTCAAAAATATACAACAGTCCCCTAATTTACGCTGCTTCGAAAAAAGTAAAGATTAAACTTAATTAAAAATATGGTATTTTACAAAATTCATCAGATGATGGATGAATTTTCATCTTGAACGAGGAATTATTTCATTTATTGCAAAGCTGTTTACGAAGTTATGCAAGAATTAAATTTACCGCTGAAATACAGCTTAGCTGTATCTAGCCTTTACTTTATTCCCATTTCATTCAATTATATCTAAGAGACTTTTAAACTTTATTATGGCCTACTTGTTTGAAACATGATATTCGGGATCTCAATAATTGCCGTAACATTTGGGACACTTTGGAAATTGAAACCCCAAAATATGTCTAATTACATAACTAAAGACATTCAGATTATTTATAACATTTAAATCAAAGTAAAAAGTAATATCAATGGAGGGAAAATTTAAGGACCTTTGCGACCCAAATACAGTTCTGCAGTAGCCACCGTTGGTAACACTGTTTGAGAAGTAATAACCCAAAAATAATCTTTGGAATCAATTTAGACTTTCATTTGAAGTCACCATGATGTCTTTAGCATTTATGCATTCTATCGGATTAAAAGAATTGAAAACGTGATGCTAAATTCGTGACTCAAGAGTTTCAGTTCTCATTCCTTCCTTCCTTTGATTTTTGATCTCTTAGTATATTTAAAAGCGCTTCGAATCCTGAGATAATTTTCCACATATCTGACCCCACCAGGAGTCGAACCCGGGATAACTTTCATCAAAGACTTATTTGGCTATCCAGGAGCATTTTCTATATCTTTGCTTATCGAGTCGAAAATGTGATACATAAGTTCAATCTAAACTAGTTACTTATTTTACATTATAAACATTGGTTATATTTCGAGATCTGCTCCAAGTTTGAGTTTGGAGCTCAAATGATCGGAGTAAAGATAATTTATCCATTCTGTTCGCACAAGTTGCTTCGTAAAGAAGTGTTAATCGACCTCAAAAGTATTTTCGTACCCGATAAGTTGTTTTAAGAATTCATTGTCCTTTGATTTATGTATTTGATTTGTATTAATTTTAATTAGCTCAAAAATTTAATAATCATGAGTTGATGGCCAAGTATTAACATACGTTATTAACCAACACATTTGATAATTTCGTAGATAAAGCAAATCTATCGTTTTGGAATCATTGAAGCGCATGATTAGGAAGCCTTAAGAAGACTGTCAGTTTGCAAAGACGAACTGATGTAATATGAAAGCTTTGAGCATTGATCCAAAGTAATGAGACATGATCCCATTTATATTATACGAGGGATGCGTTTTCTAGGCTAGTTACATTAGAACTCACTTAGGATAATTTTTTGGTGTAAGTATGCCATGGATTACCAGAAAGATCTTCAAAATGTGAAACCGGGTCCATTTGGTGTAATTTTACGTGTATCATTGCAAGTAGGTGTAATTTAAAGGGTAAAAAGGCATATCTTCATGATTTCCTGAAAATACACTGAATGTAGCAATTGGCGAAAATAAAATTGATTCGGAAATAAAAACCTGGCATCTCAAATTTCGCATTGGAATGTTTGGCACCGATCGATATTCAAAAATACCGATTTGAGGATAAACAAGAAGTATGGAGATTCTCTAATATATTTTTCAATGGGGAAGATGACGCACGAATTATCGAGGAAATCTTTTAAGTAAACGAAGTCTTCGGGAATTTTAAAATGTCTCGATCGGCCTAAGTGTGGGTTGGGAAGCATTATCCGATGAAAGGCCGCACTCACTTGTATGTTAAGACCCCACAAGAAGGTAAACAAAGGAGATGAAGTGGATTTTCGCTTAAGATAATCTGGAGTAATTATCTTCCATGGGGATGATGTTTCTGAAAGGCAATGGTGAAATCTAAAGAAGAATTTTATGTATAGTCATTCGATGCAGAGAGAGCTTATTATTTTAACCTCAATTCATGGCTTTGAAAGCATAGAAATAGAAGAGGTTTCTCCATTAATGCGCTGATAAATACTCTATAGGAGTAAAAGAACTTTCGTTTAATATTATTGCTGCCATCATGTTGTTGCTCAAAACCTCAATACTTTAATTTTTGACTCGCTCCACCGATTTTTCCTCTTATATTTAAGAAATTTACTTTGATGTAACTCGGTTAGTTTCGCGTAGCCTCGCTTTTAATTAAAACCAGTCCGATTTCAGGTATTTTTCGAGGTTCGAAGAAACAGTTTGTTGAGTAGCTTTTTATAAACTTTTCTCGATTAAAATTGTTGAATTCATTTTCAATAAAAAGTTTTATGGATAACGTCGGTCAAGTCGAAAAAACTGTGTTGAAAGGTGTTTTGGTGAGTTTTTCTCGAGTGAAATCGTTGAGTGAATTCTGAATAGAATAGTCGAATGAATCAATCTATCGCTAGATATAGGTAATACTTGCTGATTTTTAAGGTGGATTCGATTTCGATGTGAGTCCTTTATCTTAAATTTAACTATTATCGTGATAACAATTTTAGCAATAAAATGGTATTATCTGAACAAATATTATTTATTAGAGCACTTCTGATAAATGCCGAAAATATTCTCTCGAAAAGGTAAGGAAGTCTTTAATCAATGTTCTTTTACCCCATGATTGGATTAATCATAAGGTCCGCCATAGTATGTACCGGTACAAGTCGGCCCTGAACCGATCGATCTTACTAGTTTAAAATATTTGGTGCGTACAAAAGTATTCTTTGCGTCGTTAGTGCATGAGGTCTTCTCTGCATGATGGATGCTAAATCTGCATGTCATAGATGGAATACTCTACGGTTGCTGCAGGGATAATTTCACCGCTTTCTCCAGATATAGATTGGCTACCGCCATGTACATGTGAGAATAGGATTTTCTTCACTAACATTGCCATAAGGAAGAAAAATAAACATTACAACAGAGAATTGTGATTTCACTCTCCTTCCAAAGAACTTTCATTGCTACTTTCTTCTTGCGATTGAATTCATCGTTTGAGGGAATAGCGAATCCCGCACCGAAGATCGCGGAATGAATCGAGCACACTGTTTACATCTCTCTTTGGCACATCAACGGCAAATTGTGGAAGAAAAAAATCGTAAACCATGTAATAAATCCTCTTCTTCTCTCTAAAGATAAATTTTCTCCAACACCAACGACCTTGGCACTTTGTGGTTATTGTTTGTAATTTTTGTTTTCCCTGTCAACGAATATGAGAATTATGATCAACCGCTATCGCAATTGTTATTGTTGATTAGCGTCGATCCTCGAATAAATTTCCTGTGCTTTCCGTAATATAGACGAAAGAAAACATTTTACAACCGAAACTAACTAACTGTGGCGAAGTTTTGAGGCTGATAAAACAAACAAGCAGTAGATATTAATTTATTAAATCTGTAAACTGAATTTAAAGGCCATTGTTTCTAAACGCATTTTAAAAATTGCCAGTGCGATGCAGGGGAGGATTTAAGCTGCCAGAGAACCTAGGCGCAAAGGTTCCCCCTTGGAGCTTTGTTGCCATGGAATTATGCGTAAATATTCGATTTTTTCATAAAATGCATAAATATACATCCGATATATATCTCTGTCGCTTCGCTACGGCAAGAATAAATAAACAAGTTTTGAATGATAACAAATGGTATTTATATAAATTACAATAGATTTTGTATGGTTGACTATAGTATAGACTTTTTAAATTATACAGTGGCATAAAAAATTAATATATTCTATACAACTTTTATGTAAAGTAACTCAAACAATATTTACTCGTACTTGAAGCGAAAAACCAAAAAAATTTGTTATTGACAGTTTATTAGCATAGTCTTATTGAGGTCATCCATATGATTGAGGCCCTGGGCAAACGCCTATTGCGCCTAATTATAAATCCGCCCCTGGAACAATGGCATCTGCATGGCTTGACATATTTTTGAGATTTGCTTAAAATAGTAGGAAGTCAGACGAAGTTAAAATTCCATTGCATTGTTTTACAGACTAATTTCAGTGTCACGGCTTGTCGAAAGCAACGTTGCTCGCGAATGTCCCTCGTATCAGACGTGATATCTGCAAAAACGCTGCGCTGGTCGGGTGATTCTCGACATACCCTATGCTGAAAGCATTTCCGTGGAATGCAGCGTACGTTTCCTTGGGCAAATTAGGTTTGTTTGGTCATGGGAGGGCTGCCCCCATAGCCCTTCGACCCCCAAGCAAGACACCAGCTGAAGCAACTCCGAGTGCTTGTTGCACAAACCCCCATCTGTCCCTCCCGCGATGCACACTGTACCACTTTCCTGGACGGAAGGTAGGTCAAACCTTCTCCATACCCTCTCTTTTCCCGAGTCTCTCAGAATCCCGGTTGAAATTCGGATTTCCAACTCAAGGTCTACTTCTAAAGAAAAGCACGACGTTAGTCACCATGGGTCCGATGTGATTTCCTCGAATGGTGCCATGTAGAAGTTATACATCACGAATGACCATCAGATCTTTTTCTCGATTCTTATTATTTGGCCACGATAAGGAACGTGACTCTGTTTTTCACGCCTTTTTCAATCCAAACATTGGACTCTCCGCCCTTTCACAGGAAATTTTCGGCATTATCAGCAATCAAATTAAATTGCTTTGTATTTACTTTCCGGTTGTTTCGTCATAAATCTGTAGTATGACCTATCAGATGCGCCAAATCTGTTTAATTGGATCAGTTCCCCACCGTTGCCTTTGCCGATGACTGATTACCAGCTCCAATTCGGAGTTTTTACCCACACCTTTCCTTTACTTTTTGCTGTGTGTTTTAAAATAAATTTTTAATTTCTGTAATTTTATAGCTACACCATGTGCGACTTCAGAGGTTAGGCGTAAGAGAGGCCCACACAGGCTTAACCTCGCCGAATAAAAAGGTTTATAATAATAATAATAATCATCATCATCATCTCCAAGTTGTCTCCTCCACCACTTGATTATCCCGGAATAGTCTTTCCTCCTAGATGACCGTTGCTTGACCTCTCTGAATCATTTTCCTCTTCGAAGACATTCCTTTCCTTTTCTGTTAGCGACAACTGCCACGCTTGAAAATGAGCAGAAATTACATCAAGAATTGAGGAAATAGAATGCGGTCCCTTAACCTTTTCCGTCACAGCACTTTGTCATCCGCGAGAGATAAAAAGGGCGGTCAGGAGAAATATGGAGATATTTATTTGTATACAACCACGAAGCGGGCACGAAGAAAAACTCTTTTATTTCTCATTTTTCCATAATATCCTTTGAGGTTTGGCCTTCATAGGCGGGTGCTTGCGAAAAGGGAATCAATGGGAGAGCCTTCACAACTTGGATTTTGGAGTGAATAATATTAATCGAAAGGAAATTGAGAAGATGCCGAGGAAAAAATGCTGGTGTGAAATTTTGAAATATAATTGGCTGAGAAAGGTTAGAGAAAGGAGTTTCCCGTTAATAAAAGAGTGGGACGGAAGATAAAAGAACTTTTAATGGAATTAAAAGGTCGAATGCTAATCTAAAGATGAAAGAAGTGTTGCTTTATAATGAATTATAATTGACTGTCTGAGCGGAGAAGGATTCCTCGAGTTGGAAGAGTGAATCTACGAAATTAAGCTTTCCAACTCTGTTNGAATTAAAAATTAATTACTAGACGATACTTTTTAATTAAGCAATTCGATAGCAAGTCAAATTAAATCGATGTGTCCATCGATCGACTGAATATCCCACAATTTCGCCAAAATCGCGACCGACTCGTTAGTAATACCTGCCGTACTTGTTTTTAAGAAAATTAAACTGCTATTATATTATTATAAAGCATCTGAAGTGCCAGTTGATTCTCAACGGGGACTATAGAGATAGGATTAAATATTTATACAAAAGAGAAACTAACATCTCTCATCTTAACTAAGCTCAATGGGACAGAATATAAAAAAAGAAAATTTTCAAATCAAAGTTCTCATAACCTGGAGCAGAAATCCTTAATCGTCGATAAAAATATCATTGTATAAAATTTCTCTCTTATGAAAATTGTCTTCAGTTCGTACAGAGATTCTTTTTTCATTTTTCAATAGTAATAGAGCCCGAAAAAGACCAATACGAAGTTTACATGAATATCTTATGGGAACGCATTGACTCGCATAGGATCGAGCCTTAGATCAAAAAATACACGGAAAGTAATCTGTATGTCGTCGGTTTATAAATGTGCTAGTTTGCATGCTTTATAACAACTAGTTATCTAGTTTTAGGCGAACATTCGCCCTTACACGCCCACTCAGAATAGCTCAACTGTCCATTAAGAAACTATGGGAAGTAAAAATTGATAATTGCATACTATTTGCGACTCACTCACTATCAGGAAATAAAATAGATAGCCGATGTAGCAAATGAAACATGAAATTTCGTTATTATTTACTCTATACTTTCTTCTATGAGATGTGACAATGATCGAAGCAGAGTCATTGTTCAAGCACTCCCTGCCATCAGCCAAAAGTTAGCTTGCAGGATAGATACGTAGATGTAGATTTACTCAACGAAAAGAATATTTAGATGTTTCATCATCCTGAACTGCCGTTGACAAAAATGAGCTGAACGATAAAACTCTCTTAATTAGTCTTATGCGCGGCAATTCTTTCTTATTTAATTTTGCAAAAGAAACAAACCCTGCAAGTGATAAAAGTGAACTAAAATGCTTGATCTCGGATTCAGAAATGGAATTTGTCGTCAGGGGGACTGGTTGTTAACAGCCACAAAATATCACACAATGTTTATCGTTATCCGACGACCAAAATAAGACTCTTCGGTCAATTTCCCATATTTTGGGGCTTGTCTCGATTTCGTACGGCTATTCTTTCTGATTTAATTTTCCAAAAGAAATGAAGCCTGCAAGCGGTAAAAGTGAACTATACATGTATTTCTTAGCAGAAACATTTTCCTCGTCTAGGATCGAAACGGGGACTTTAAGGCACATGAAAAGTAGACTAAAATGTGCGGGGAGAGATGTAATAAAGTGCCAATACAAGTTTTCATTATTTTCTCGGATAATATTTTTTCCAAAAGCAAATACTTTTTTATTCCTCCAGCGTTAGGATGGAAAGCAGCTGATTTTTATTGCCTCGACTATGAACGGTTGCGGTGTTGTTTAGATAAAATTAAAATGATGTTGTCATGCGATTAATTTTGCTTAATGTGCCTTTAGTTTCGTGGACAGTATCCTACATTTTCTTGCAGATATGCCCGCACCGTATTCAGAAATAGGCATATACCTAAGGGGGTACCTACTTAGTAATTTAAAGGGCATTCATTTTTGTCCTCCAAATGCTCTTTATCTTTGCCACTCCATGTAGCTAATCTGTTGCTTACGTCCAAAGAAAACTTGTGTAAAACTTTGTCATCTTTATAATTTTCCAGAAATCAATATCTTAATTGATAATTTTTGTAACTTGATCTTTATTTTTAATTATAATTATCATGATGAAATGAATGGCAATTTAATTAAGTTATTCATGGAGGTAAAAATTATTTGTAACAGATACATAATTTATCTTTTTCCTTATCTTAAATACGCATAAGGTACAATTCGGATGATTTTACATATTAGCGTTTATTTTCCTATGTAGTTAACCAATTATTCCATAATTTCATTTCTTCATCTTTTGCCCTTCCAATAGGCTTCAAAGTAACCGATCTCTCACCTTTCATGTTCGAATAAACCGTCAAGAAATAGAACGATCATTCATATAGTGAAACGTAGGTTGATAATGCTAGATGTATTGCCTTTTCCTAGTAGCGTAGTCACTTTTGAAAGAGCGTTATACAATCATCAAATACTGAGAAAACTCGCGGATGTCCTTGCTACACCTCACAAGCTGTCAGTGCGTCCTTCCAAATAGTCATTTGGTCGCTCGTGGTTCCTCGAAGAGCGCTTCCATGTTGGTTTTCCGCTATCCTTTCGATGTCCTACTCCTTAATCATTCAAGATACGAATACATAATTAGCAATACTACCGAGATGCCTCTTTGTTCAACCTCTCGCAATTGCTCTGAAGATAATCATTTTGATGAGTAGCGATATTGATATAACAAAAGAGGATTGAAACCTCCTTGTTTTCCGTTAAATTCTGCTAGATTCCTGATTAATGTTTCCGCGTACATGAATGGTTCGCCAATTCGAAATTTCATATTTTCATCTACCACGAGTAATGAACCGACTTTGAAGAAATTGGTTCATAACGGGATCCGACCCATGATAATGTGATGCAAAGCTCTTCATTCTTGCCCTGAAACAGTTGGCCCTTCCGTAGCAGTTAACTATATATTACACGAGAACAATAATAGCGGATAATAATTTGATTCCGTGGATCCTCAACCATCATTTCTACAAAAAAATTCCTATACACAAAAAAGAAATTGGTTCGTTATCGGCGAGAAATAGAAATTTTTGTAAGCTCCTGCAAATATTATCTATAACGCACGTAATTCATGAGTATTGCTCTTTTGAAGAAACTTTAGCGGTACTTTTGATAAAGGCACTTCAACAGCTGAGGCATAAGAGTCCTCCATCGGGAATCGAACCCGGGACCGCTCTCACGAAAGCCAAACGCGTTGCCAACATGGCTAGAGAGCAAAACAGATATAGGAAAGATTAAGTAGCCCCTAAATTTAGCAAAACATCTGAAACATCATCAAGTATTGAACGTTACCTGAAAAAAGGAAATAATAAATAATGCTTCTACAGAAAAATCACGACTGACAGATAATGAGCAGGATTAAAGTAGAATGCTTTTGAAAAATAAAGAAGGTTTTTGACACATAAAGAAAAGACATTTAATGATTAAGAATACAGAATGACTGCTAATGTCTTATTGTTAGTAATGTGGTCAGAATGCAAGATGTCAAGTACCTAACACATTTTCCCAGCAATTTTATTGTAATAGTTTTTAATAAAATTTTAGAGATTCTAGGTTTTTTCATGTATAAACTACCATTTTACAATGATATTTATTGAACAAAAACCTCATTAATAGATTCTTGGCACACATCTAAAATATATCTCAAATTCGATTATGGTTGAATTTACAAGAGAGTTCAAATATAGGAAAGAGGGGAAATCTTGTGAAATTTAAAGTTAATTGTGAGAAGATGTAAGGATAACACTAAAAAGAAGTTGTATTACAATGTGGATGATTAAGGAAAAGATCCCTTGGTTCATGAAGTCATTAGGTTAATATTAGGCTGAAATGGGAAATTTTCAATTGGCTAATATTAGCCTAAACTTGTAAATGAACATACAGCAAATAGAAATAATATTACTTCATTAACATCATCATAATCAGTCTTTTATGCTTGCAAAGTTTATGTCAAAGTTAACATATCCACATATTTAAGCCTTCTATTAGTGTTCTTTCAGTATTTTATTTCTAAAATTCATCTGCAAATTCAAATCAGTCTCCTTCAACACCTTCTTTCTCAAATCATTCTCTGCCACTCCATAATCTCCTTTTCCGTGCTTGCAATGCATAAACTGCATGCTTTTTGTTAACATCTTTTAAAGGAAATTCAGATTTTAAAGGACTTTTGCATTACCATATATCATCAAAAAATGACCAATAAAGTGGTTGACAACTGGTCATGCCTTTCTTAAATGCAAATTACATAGTAATTTTTTTATTTATTCAGTCATTTCAGGCAGAGTCCAGTTTTGAGGAATTTAACTCTTTCAATTTTCATATTTTTTTGTAATTTTAGCNGCCATAAACTACTTCAACCAAGCGTACCTATTGATTCATCTGAGTAAATATTTAAAGGTTTTTGTGTACCTGTACCCTTACAAATGTATGCATTACCAATATGATATCTATCCCACTACTCTGAGGAGTTGTAAAACTTCTTGTGTATTCTTCCTTTTGGAAAATCAACAGCAAATGTAAATTGACTAAAGCTACATCAATAATTCTGTGCATCAATTCTTCAGACATTCACAGAAAAAAACAGTTTATGATAGCTATATTGCCATTCTATTCACTTACTGAAAATCTGCACATCTCAGGCATAAATTTAATCAGTCTTTATTCTGTGTACCATGCTATTTGTCTTTCTTCTTCAGTGATAGTGCATTTAGCAAGTTCAGGCATATATTATAATCTAGCTTAATGACGTAGATGCTCGGGTGAAAACTATTAGTTTTAATAAAATACGATTTCAAGTCAGCTGCAAAGCTGAAAATTAAATACCATTAATTCAGTTTGGTTCATAGTGATTTATTCCTTTTATTGCTACCTTTCATGGATTTCTATCTCCAGATTTAACCCCAACATTGTGTTTCTTTTTTGTCCATGAATTTATGTAAATCCTAAGATCACATAGCATATGTTATTTCCTGATGCTTTTTCCTCTTATTTTCTACCCAATATGACTGCACTATTTTATCAGGTTTCCTCTTATTGTTCAGCTCTAAAAACTAATAGATAGATCCCCTCTTTCTTATATCTTCTAATGCAGTCCACATACATGTCTTTTTCATGACTGCAATATTTTTAAAAGCTCACATGCATTAAGGTCTTTTTTAGGTTATGAGAAGAGAGAATATGTTAGGTAATACATCAATGTATTTCAGTTAAAAATTTCCACAGTTTACCAAACAACTTTAACACCCTTAATAGTGAAGAGTATTAAAGATGATGAAAGGCTTCGGTATTTTCCTCCCAAACAATTGATTCTGAATTAGTGAAGTCAAAGAAATCAATTAAATTATAGCAAATGGAAAAAGTCTGTTTCAATAAATCAGCTAATACATAATTTATCTTTTTCCTTCTCTTAAGTACGCATAAGGTACAATTCGGATGATTTTACATATTAGCGTTTATNAAATAATGAATTAATAACGAACAATGGAAATACCTTAGAATATTTTCTCTGCAAAGAGACCGCAAGAACTGAGTAAGTGGCCGATAATAACACAAAAGAGGCGGCATTTTGGACATCACGTTCGAGAGTAAAGTCATTTTCCATACACTTTACAAGCAAAGTGTTTCACATTTCTTATTCAATTTCTACTCACTTTTTTTTATCAATTTCAGGTTTATAAGATGCAAACATCTAAAGGTACTTATTGAGTTAGTAACAGCATATAATTAATAAGAGATACAAGTTATGATATTTGAGCAGCTTTTTCTGAAATTTGTAAAGGTACTGGTGATTCTTATTAATTAACAATTTTCTTTTAAAACCAGGAAAATATGTTGCTGTAACATGTAAGTTTATTCCATCAAAGTTCAGTTCATAGTTTCAGCTCTATGTCTTATGCTTTATAAATAGATAATGGGCATAACAAGTTATTGCACCACAAGTTTATCATTAAATTCAATTAATGGTAAAACATGGCAAACTAAAAATAGAGGTTCTACTTGCTTAATAGTTAATAATATCTACAGAGCAAGAATATGCAGAAAAAAATTTTAAATTTTTCTTTGATTTGAATTTCAAATTTTAATTTAACGTAATCTTGTGTTGGACTGACGGTGAGGCTGGAGGTGAGAGTAATAGGTACACTTAATAATCTTGTGTATTAAGTTTTAAATTTTTTTTCCCCTACTGATATTTGGAGCATTATGAACTGAGGCATCAAGAATTTCTTTGTTTACAGGCATCTGATACCTTAAAGACAAAATATTGAGTTTAGATGAAATAGAGTTTAAACAAACATTGACAATGTATTATTTGTTTTAACAAAGGTATAGGATGAATGATAAATTGATCATCAACTAGTATTTAAAGACAGGAAGTAGTAGTATTGCAAAGAAGGAATCATGTTTTAGAATGCTTTTGAAAAATAAAGAAGGTTTTTGACACATAAAGAAAAGACATTTAATGATTAAGAATACAGAATGACTGCTAATGTCTTATTGTTAGTAATGTGGTCAGAATGCAAGATGTCAAGTACCTAACACATTTTCCCAGCAATTTTATTGTAATAGTTTTTAATAAAATTTTAGAGATTCTAGGTTTTTTCATGTATAAACTACCATTTTACAATGATATTTATTGAACAAAAACCTCATTAATAGATTCTTGGCACACNAATTTTTTACTTTTATTTCCTAAATACTCATATCATATCCATATACATACATTAAGCCCTCCAGTACTTAATTTACTTATTTAAAGGAATGCATTACAGTTTTTAACGTTTTTACCATTACATCTTCTTTCAATGATGTAAGTTTTTTGAAGAATCTATTATCTCAGCATTAATGAAATTATTGATAATTTACAATCCATTGCGGACTGCAGAAGCCAGGAACCTCATACCTAAATAACAAACCTCAAGAGCTCTTAAAGCTGAATATTCATTGCTTTACAAGAAGGAAAACATTTTTTCAGTAATACTGATGATATTTGAGTACCACTTACAATAGAAAAATTTAAAATTCTTCTTTAACATTAATTTTATTCAAATGATTATGACACTGGTAAACTCTACTTTCATATTCTTAATCTCAGTAAGAAATCATGAGTGGAAATACTTAGAATAAACATATTATTTGTACCATTAATAAAATATCTTTTAATTTTTATTCCGAAATTTTCTATGATAGTCCAGGACAAAACGTAATTTCTTCCGTAATGACCATTTATTAATTCCTCTGGTTGAAAGACTGGATCCTGTCTTTGTTACTTTCCGCCCCAAGACTCCATGCGTAGTATTATTCCTAAATTAAGCTTATCAAACTGGTGACGAAGCATGCTAATAGTTGATATCAAGTAGCATTGATTGGGACATTGACTGGGATCTGTCCATATCACAGATTCTTAGTAGGGACACATTATGGAAGTTATAATTTAATATGAAGGAGGAGCAATTTGTTGGTTCTGATGTAAAGATTACTAGAATAAATAAGGTTTAAGGAAAAGATTGAGCTTTAACCAAGGAAATTTAAATACATCACTTTATTGACTAAAAATAAGAGCAGAGGGAAATGTTAGAATTTCTACAAGAGTAGAATTCAATTTTTCTTCCATTGAATGCTTTTATAAATCTGCACAATTATGCTGTAATGAGCTAACTCAAAGCAGAAGAATTTACTTAGCCTGAGGCTTGAAAAACTCTTCTCATACAGGAAAAAAGTCATCACCATGGCTGTGAGTAATAGATTATTTTGATGGATTGAATTCAAACTAACTACTTTCTTATATAATTTGTGCAAGACCCACAATGTTTCAGTTATGCACTGAATGTCAGATGTCTTGATCTAGGCTGGGAAAACAAGTGTGAGGGAAGAGATTTTTCAAGGCATTTGGGGGCACCACTGCTACTGCATAACTGAGGAAGAATGGACTTTCTAGAGGTCTCTGAGGCCCCTAAAATTTCTTAACTGGGCCATAAACTACTTCAACCAAGCGTACCTATTGATTCATCTGAGTAAATATTTAAAGGTTTTTGTGTACATACCTGTACACTTACAAATGTATGCATTACCAATATGATATCTATCCCACTACTCTGAGGAGTTGTAAAACTTCTTGTGTATTCTTCCTTTTGGAAAATCAACAGCAAATGTAAATTGACTAAAGCTACATCAATAATTCTGTGCATCAATTCTTCAGACGTTCACAGAAAAAACAGTTTATGATAGCTATATTGCTATTCTATTGACTTACTGAAAATATGCTAATCTCAGGCATAAATTTAATCAGTCTTTATTCTGTATACTTGGGGTACATACATACATTGACTTTTACCTTGAACAATTTTTATTATTAATGTTATATAATTATAGTTTTTGAATTTACTGCCATTTTCTGATTTCAGACCTATATATACCTTTCAATCTAGGTAAGAAGAAACATATCAAACCTCAGAATTACGATTACCACCACCTCAAATAGAGGATATAGAGTAGAAATACGAATATACAACCTTAGATATTTTAAGAAATAATGAATTAATAACGAACAATGGAAATACCTTAGAATATTTTCTCTGCAAAGAGACCGCAAGAACTGAGTAAGTGGCCGATAATAACACAAAAGAGGCGGCATTTTGGACATCACGTTCGAGAGTAAAGTCATTTTCCATACTAAGCATGTCTTGCAGTTAGAGAAGGCGTCACCGATAAAGCCAAGGTGCAGTGCCAACCGGAGTGGTGTGAAACCTGTGAAACTAAGTAACTGCTGTGTTCGAGTGAGGGTAGCCCGCTGAAATTCCTTCCGTGCTTTCGTGAGAGAAGAACACTTCCACTCACACAAAAATTTATTACTACGTCAACATTTCCGCCGCGAGCTACGTGCAATATTTCGTTGGTGTTGCCCGGATCAACTATTCGGACCCATTGCATTGACGAGTGTTCCTCTCAAACTCACGGACTCGAATATTGAACGCATGTGGACAGTCGCCCTTTGGGGAGGATCGAAAGTTGAAGAAGATTCCCAAGGAAGAATGGACTTGAAAAAAGTCTGACGGGACCGGGAATCGAGCCCTGGTCTCCCAATTGCATGCATTACCTATCTGAGTCAGATAAGGCTCCAAATAGCCGTTGTTTGCGTGCAAACTAACCGTTGAAGAAATCCCNCAGTTATTCTTCTCTCCCGAAGATGGCAACTTAGTTGTCGAAATACGTATCGAGAACAATACTTGCTTACAAGCGCGACCACGGAGAACCCAACCCCCGCTGGTGGGATTTCTTCAACGGTTAGTTTGCACGCAAACAACTGCTATTTGGAGCCTTATCTGACTCAGATGTCTTACAACAGCCGTGTTCCTTTTCCTCATAAAATGCATTACCTAATCTTTGACTGGGCATATAACTCATGTATTTATTCATTTACACAAATCCAAAAACAGCACAGGCTTTTATGATGGATATAATAACAGAATAAATAAATATCAAAATCAACAAGAACAATTAATAAACTACACGATCGGAAGAAAAGTCACAGGAATGGATCACAGATGAAGCAAAGGATTATTATACATACGGGGCAGGCGATACGTGGTTTATGAAAGCAAGGCGAGGGGTAGTACTGATTGTTTTATCGCGAATATCAGCGACTGATATACTTTACGGAACAACCCCCAGAGGGTGCTTCTGTGGTGTAATTTACACTGACATCTCCAAAATGTTCCTTGGTTCGACAACAGGCAGGTTCCTCTCCTCTATAAGCATTGCATTGAGGTAAACGTAATAATTTTGTAAAGCACTTCCCGGTAAGATAGATATTTTCAACCCGGTACGAAGATATAGGATAAGGTTTACTTATGAATACGCATTGCACATATTCAATAGTGATCGATAATGATCTTGTCGAGGGTCCAACACCAAGGACCAAAAGTAGGAGTCCCGAAGATTAAGAATGGCTTCTGAGGTGGGATAATGAGCATTCATACGCCATAATGTGTTCCACTGAAGGAAATTAGTGCTTATAGAGAAACAATATTGGGGGAATAGTGGAAATTTATCACCAATAAGCTTGCAATACGGAATAAGACTATTCTTATACAAAATTTACGGCCTTCCAAAGACCATAGTCATGCAGAAACACGAACAAACGTGGTTACTAACAGTAAGTCAACTTTATAGTTATTTGAGGTATTGTATTAGTAATGGTAAAAGTAAGGATGTTAGGCAGGGTGGAAATACTGGACAATATGTGAAACCATTTCCCCTTGGAGAAGGCACAAGAAACAGATCTTAAATTTTAATAGTTATTTTCTTATAGCCATGGCCGGTTCTACTAAGTATCTTTTCGTTTACAATATGTACGGAGATATGTGGTATGGGACGCCTTCGTACCAATTTATGTTGCACAATTATCCCACATTGCATTGACTCATTCAAAGCCGCGGCTAGCACATCTGTCGCCCGGGTGCGAACATAATATGCCGTCTCTAAGAATTAAATACAAAAACAATACATACATTTCTTGATTTACATGTAAAAATTATTTTGTAAGACTTTGAAAAACCAGTTTTTCATGACTTCGTTCCGCAGCTTACATTAGTTACAATAAATCAGTAACGATTATTGTGCATATTCTGTATGGTGACATAGTAAATTTTCATTAAATCCACTGCAAAAATATTCCTACCTCGTCTTGAGTTAACCGTAATTCTTTCCTCTAAATATTTGCCAATCTTTAATTTCGCATCATAATAATTGCAAGATATCATGTGTGTATCATACAAGAACCAATAATAATGTTGTTGTAATAATAGTAATGGCTGGCTACGCTTCTGTTGCCGCCCCTAAGACGCCGACGCCCGGGTGCAATGCACCTCTTGCATCCATAGGACGGCGGCGCTGTCACGGCGCGGCTCCGGCCCCATTCCACAGTTATCCCCCATCTTTCACCGTTCGTCGAAATTTTTATCTGAGATGCTAATAGAGCATCAATAAATAATTTTTAGGATAAGAGAGGATTTGCAGTCCCGAGCCTTCTGCTCCAAAAGAAAGCTCCTCCACTGCCTTCTTCTGCTCGATGTTTCCCTTTAACGCAATACATGTAATATAGCGAAATAACCGTGAAAAAAGGATTCTCGGGTTTGGTTTTTCTGTCGCCTGCTTGGGCGACAGCTTTGTCACCAGGTCTTACCTGGTTGGAAACCCGAGAATCCTTTTCACACAGTATCCACCAGGAAAGTTTAAGATCTGCATATGAAATAGTCGTGAATTTGCCACATTGCAACTGCGAGAAAAAATACTTCTGAAAAAGTATGTACATACATGGAGTCCTTTTGTTGAACCACCTAAAGTTTTTTATATTTTCCTACATAGTTTACATTTTGCTGATTGACCCCGTACTTCTCGTAAGAAATGCTGCAAAACTGACATGAGTTAATATTTTGAGTGCCAGATTTCCATTCTACATAATTTCTACTGCCTTCCTTGTTATTTGTTGCCATTATAATACGGCTGTAAGAAGTAAATTATAATTTTAAAACTAGAAATTTGAATAAATCGACTGCAATTTTACACTGTCACAGAAAGTTCTGCTTCTTCTGGTTGGCCCCATATCGTTGATGTGTGGAGGTGGCTTCCCATCCATTCTGGATTTCAAGTCTCTTCCCTCTATCCTTCTTGTCTTTACCCATGTCGCAGAATGCAATACATTTGTGAAAGAGTATTAATTATTTAAAGACTGCATTAAGTCAAGTTATTAAATGATATTACTCAATTAACCATTGTTGTTATTTCTTTTATTTGATGACGTATTATACAATCAGATAAAATGTATTGCTCAATGAATTCAGACTGTTTCCGTATTTTCTTTTACCCGCATTCCAACTTCATCCTTACCGCCATCTGTTAGCGTAAGGCTAAAATATCAATCCCGAAATCCCGGCATTTGTATATACTCAATCCCGGGATTTCGGGATTGCCGTTTTGGACGGGGTCCCGGGATTGCAATCCCTAATTCTTGCTGAAATAGTGATCAATTTCGTGTAAGCTTTCATTCGGGAAGGTTTGTATCGATCGTAGTGAGTTTATTGACAGAATGATTATTGACGAGTCATGTGTTTATTGACAGCTTTCTTTTTGTTTGTGTTAGAGTGACTCCGATCGATACCGCATCTTTTCTCGTCTTGAAATCAATAAATAAATTTGATTTGCTGAGTATTCTATCGGATAAAGTAAATAATTTAAGATCAGACGAACCTCAAATGTATTCACATTTTATTTTTTTTGTGTGATATCTAGGATTAAAATTCAATTTTCATTGAAGAGGTTTTCTAAAGGCTTTCACTGCAATTAAATTTACGATTCTCTACTGTATCGTTATCCCTTTTCGGGTGTTTTTTATATTTTAATCTGTATTTGTTGTCAAGGAGCGGGTTTCGGTATGTTTTTAAATTATGGAATACAAAAACACAGCTTATCGTCTTTTGGGGAAACTTTTTCCAATGTTATCGTCAATTTTACAAAAGGTTCACATTTACATCATGTAGTTATTTTTATTTCCGACGGCTTGTATTTTTTATTATACACTCCCCTACTGAGGTTTCTCCAACTACTGTTTTGAGTATAAAGAAATTTACCGAGTTTTCGATATAAAGTGCGGAGTGCTCCCAGAATAATTTTGTTTTTATTTGCATTAGAAAGATCGGGATCGATGGGATGCTCAAGGAATAATTTGATGTTCCCCTGGAGGAATTGTTTTACTATTCCTCCATGAAACCAAACCGCGGTGTTACTGTTCCTAAGACCTGGGGTTACAATGTAAATAAGAAAGGCAAATATTAGGGAGTACAAGTAATACTTCCCAACGATTCCAACTGTTGCAAACGAGGAGGCAAACTTAAGCTAACTCAAACATATATGAGGGCATTAATGCTACAGGAAAGATTATATTCACTAACCGAAATATCATTTCAAAATGTTGTAGTAATAAATTTGGATTTTCACATTGATAGTAATTTTCATACAAAACCAAGGAAAGCACTATTTTAAAATAAATTCTATTTGAAACTATAAAAATAAGGATCTTTCCTTCTCGTGAAAATTTGTATTTTTTATTATCTTTTCCTTAAAAGTATTGTTTCTTTAATACATCGAAAAACAATTGTTTTTTATAACAATAACTAATGTGTGTTTCTAATATAACTTGCAATGTACGCCATCTACTGTATAATCATTCTCATTATTTGTTTTGCTTGTCTACAAAACTCAAATTTATTTATTTTTAGGCAAAAACTGTCTAACGTTATGACAAATTCTGATTTCTTCGTTGGCTGCAATATATTTTAAGCAAATGTTAAATCAGTCTCAACTGTTCATTTTTTGTTTTACTATTCTATGTAGCTCTAAGATATTCAATGTAATTTTGAAACTGTCCAATGCTATGGAAATTTTTCATATGCACAGCTTTAATGAGTAAGTACTGAATAATCATTCTATTATAAGTTGTGGCGTTTCACATTTTTATTTATGCAAACAATTTGAAACAAGAAATGTGTTACTATGATTATTACCGAAGAGATATTTTAATATTAGCTATCACCAAATTAAATGTCATTAAAAAGGTGACTTTTGAAAGTTATCAAAATGGAAGGGCGTCGCCCGGAACGCGAATATCTCTTGGGCCGGCGCTGTCGCGAAAACACATTTTCCCGCATCACCCATCGCTACCACTTGCTTTCAAGAAAAACAGTGCGGCTGGGAACCCGGAATTCCGCTCGTAATTCGCTGTCCCTGATACGCGTGATGCGGCATAGGAATCGGAGGGAATACGGAATGTGTTCTTTGTCTTCCAATCAGAAGAAATGTAACACATTTCAATGTCTCCGTCAAATACGCCAACAGCGGGGATAAGTGAAAATTACGTTTAAGAGAACCACTTCTTCCACAGTCATTGACATGACTTCAAAGCTTAATTTTCTTTCTTACTATTACTTTGAGCATTTGCAGTGATGATGCAGGTATGAATGTGCGACATATTCTTTCAAATTCTCTTTCTCGGTATTCAAGGAGGAGAAATTAAAAGAGTAAATAGTGAGTGGTCGTGGTGTTTAAGTTCAGTGGTGAAGTTTGTAAAATATTGTATCTAATGGACTGGGTTACTTATGTTCAATTGTTTTTTATTTATGTCTGTAGAACTTTTTGATACTCTTTGAGTTGTTGAATATGGTGTAATGTAAAGTCGCCACCTGACCTAGCGTCTACCGGTGAAATTGTATAATAATAGTAATGAATAATAATTAAACATATCTCATCCTATTTGCTTATTGTATTCGATACTAGTTGTCTGGGGGCCGTTTCTCTTTCGCTCTTAATTTGGCTTTACCAAAGACAATACTTAAGCTGTTCTCATGAGGTCCTATTAATGCTCGAAGTGGAAAATACGTGGCAAATAATTATCCCTCGTGAGGTTAATACGAAATATAATAAATATTTGATCGACAGAGACAAACTCGCACGTGCAACCGCGTGGCCGCTGACGAAAATGTGTTGGCGGCTGACTCCTGTAATCCCACAATCGCTTCCTTATGTCACATTCGCATAGTGACAACGGCCATCGGAGCGACCTTTGGGTTCTGCCCTTGGAGGCATCCGACCGCCAACGCAGAGGCCGCTATTATGTACTAAATTAAGTCATGAGAGGAGCCAAATAACCTTAACTCTCGAACCGATAGAAAAGACCTTAATTAGTAATGCTGAGACCTTTCTGAGTAAGCAATTCCGCCTGCATATTGGGGTTAGCAGAGCTGCCAAATTACAACTGATGTTCTGCTAAAATCAATCAAAAATCAGTCAGAAATCCGCTAAGATGATCGTTAAATAAAGCCAAAAGTACGGACATAGGGAAATAGGCTAAATGTACATAAAAATCAATGTTTGCGTACTTATGTAACACGCATCACTCATTCAAAACTTTGTCCTCAGTTTATGCTAATATTGTCTTGTGATATCTTGTGATGTTTTTATAATGGTAGGTATTTCTACATAGCTAATTTCCCGCTAGTCTTGCCGCGGTCCGCTAAATGAGAATTTTCTCTATTGACAGTAAATTCGGCTAGATATAGCTGAGGAAAATTGGCATTAGCAGCGCTGAAGATTAGGCTTGACTTATCAATCCTTAGAAAGAGATTACTCTTACCGATTATGTTTTAAATCGAAATCCTTCCGAACACAAACTTAAAATACTACCATGAATGAGTGAGCAACTCTTTACCAAAATGTATAGAGGTAGGTAATGAGAGAAATTAGGATCAAATTCAATATGTAAATCCATGCTAAAGGAAGTTTCATTTGAACGTTATTCCAACGAAGCGTGCGGAAAACACTTTTTGATATTAGAAACCTGATAAAAATATTGGGATGTCAATCAAGAAAATTAAATTATAATCGAAATAAATATTAAACAATATCAGAAGTAGTTATCGTCGAAATATATTCAAAAAAGTAATCACGGAGTATTTTACTTTCAACAAATTGTGCATTAATCCTCCAATTAATAAGACGGAAGGAAAGTTTGTGGGCAAAATCCTTTCTCGTTCACGCTTTAAATTCATCATTTCTGGATGAACGTTACATAAGTTTACAGGAAGTATAAAAATATCAGAATTGAAAGTAAGAGAAAATATTCTAAATTGGTCACTTTATGTTACTTGAACATTATGGAAATGAAATATCATTGTATACAGTATTTTTCTGTATTTTCCTTCATAATTTAATGATACTACTAATGAAGAAGCTAGAAATTACGACTGACTAAGTTGTTTTATTTTCCTTTATGATAAAAATTTTTACTGCTCGTAAACTATAGGAGGACATGTTATCATCATAGATATTTATAGTTAAGTGAAAGCAAACATCTCAAAATTTATTTTAACATTGGGAACAAGGAATAATGTATCTAAAGTTAGGAAATCGGATCCCTGATTGGGAAACGCTGCAATAAACCGTTGTGGAACCCGACTTTTCCTGTTCCGTTAGCATTTCTTCCGTGCGTGAGTTCAGGAAGGGTCGAATGGTCTCTTCTCTACAGAAACGCACCTGCTACACCTTCCTCAAGGTTCGGAGGTCCATGAAACGTCAACATACACGAGTGGAATTTGAATGAAGGGAGGGAATAGGGGTCGCTGCCACGGGGAAGGTCGCCGTCATCCAACGTAATCGAACGCGGAAAAAATGCTCCACGGCCGTGGCGAGCGGCGGAGGCGTATCGGTGGTGAATCATTCGGCGAAAAATTCAATGCTAATGATCTACAAGGAGAAATTGCGATTCCGAAGGCGGCCTTTGATGGACGGTGATCGCATGCTGTGTAACAATTGCTCCTTTACTACATTATGCTTCCCCTGCGTCATCTAAGATACGATCAAGGTCTTTCTATGAAAATGACTTAAACGTTGCCGTAGGAAGCGGTTCTTCTATCTATTCGTAACCATCATTAGAGTAATGACATCGAGTTCACTACAGATCAAATAATTCATTTCTTTCCAGTTTTATTTTTGAGAAGTAAATGAAGATAATCTGTGTAAGTTTGAAGTAATTTCCTGTGAAGACAATGAAACTGATTTTGGAAAGTTTATCAGATGTAATATAAAGTTTGGAGTGCTGTATGCAGAGAAACCGATTGCTTTATAATTTGGGAATATACCGTGTGATCACATACATGAAGAGTATATATTTTTTATCTCATTCATTGAGAGCAGTGCGTCTTTGATGAGTTTTCCACCTTAACCCCAGAAAATTGCCAGACAGAATTTTTCGTACGCTCATATACTGTATTGAATAGTATATTTTCAGAAATTTTAGCGTAAATACTGTTCATAGTTGTAATGTTTATGATTAGAAGAAAACGTGTGTGTTGAGAACAATTCTTCGGTATAATATTTGAAAGTCTGTTCCTATTTCTCATTGGAGAGACTGAGCTTGAATATCCTATGTAATGAGACATTTTTTTATGTGAAAATGTGTGGATGTTTCCATTGCAAGATTTTTTTCTGAACATCCTTATAAATATTTAGCTTTGGATCACTCATTTTGACAATGAGTGACCTCTCCTTCCTCTCTTGAGCTTTCCTTGATGTTTGAAATTCGATTCTTTTACCTTAACCCTTTGAGTGCCAGCCAATTTCGCAGAAACTGTGCTAAAATTGCCAGGCCATTTTTGCTGATTTTGCAGTAGTTTAGAAAAAAATATGAATTGCAAATAAATGAAGTTACATATTCAGAAACTTAAGGAAGTCTTTATTCCATTTGTTTTCATCTTTGATATATATTGTTTGCTGATTATGTCAGCATTATAGCATCTACTAATGATGCAGCTCGAGGAGCGCGATAGTGCTCCCGGCAGTTTTGGCCAAAGACGGGAAGAGCGCGATCGCGCTCCCCGGCACTCTAGGGGTTAATATAATAGTGTCAGTTATGAAAATTTAGAAATTACATGAAATTTAAACTTCAAGAAATCATCTACAGACGTACAAAGTATGAGTAATTTATAATATAATAAGTAATTTATGAGCATATGATGAACTTGGGTAACTTGTACCTCACGATACAAGTACCACGAGGTACTTTTTGCCACTGCCATTTTGTAACCACAAATTTTTAAACAGTTAAACTATTACTTAGGTATAGGATATTTGGGATATTTTCTTTCAGTTTAGAAAAGAATTACCAGTGGATTACTCCTCTTGAAGGATATCTTAAATTGATTCATAAATAGTATCCATTTAATTCCACCAAATAAATAAATAAAACAAGAAAAGTCAGTTTTTAAATCATAAAAGATGTTGCATATGCTATCTGCAAATATTATAATGGAAACAAAAACTCTTCTGAGGGTCTTCAACTCAGTTAATGCTGCTTTATGCCAGGCCACTGACCTCCAGAACAATCACTTTGCAATAACATTTGAATAATTTTTTTTCCATATTTAAATCTTTCAAATGCATCCAATCAGTCAGGACCAGTCTCCTGAAAGTGCCTCCTGAAGCAAATGTTCTGATTCCTATTCCACAGAAAAACACAAATTTATTCTGCAGTTTCTACATTATAAACACCCTCCAATGACTTTATTTTGGAGATACATCATTGGTTATCAGTGGCATTTGTGAAATAAATAACCATAAATATCATTAGAAGTTATTTTATAAAATAAAGAAATTCCTTCCATTCAGAAGTTAGTTTCTTGTTATAAAAGCTCTTTCATTTTTGCACTTTATTTTGATTCAGTCTTTGATGATATAATCATTATCTGTATCCTTTTAACTTAGGATGAATTCTACAGCTCAATTGCCGTAGTAAGGCTGAAGGGAATTATCCAAAGATTTCAAGGAACCAACCTCCAAAAGTACATTATCACCAGCCTTCCTACTGATCAGATTGATTACATAGTCTCAGGTTTTACGGTTTTAGTGGAACATTGAAGTTAACCTTCTTGTGTATGATTCAAGCAAATTCTGATTAAACTCCAATTGCCATTCTGTGCACTACAAAAATATCATTCCTTGAGGAAGTCTGTTCACCAGATAGGCAATTTCAAAGAAGTAGTAGAGTAGGAAGAGATTTTTTGGTAATATGTAGATAACTTAAAAGTTTATTTATTTCATTCTATTTTTTAAATATTTTCTGTGATTGTATTCTATGTAACTACTTTTTAGAGGGTCATAGGGATTAAGAAGTTGCTTCAGAATAAATGATGAAAGAATCTTGAAAGAAAAGAAGAGGAAGAAATATTTTGCAACTCTTTTAATGTTTTCAAAAACAATGTACAAATATAGGTTCTTATATGTAATATAGATATAATATGTATATAAATATAATGAATGAAATTGTTTAGAAAAAGCTTTCTCATTCTTCTTCAATAAATATACATGCATTTTCTTGATACTTTTTGGGCTTGTGGATAGCCAAGTGAGCAGGGCATTTGGCTTTGGTGAAAGTGGTCCTAGGTTCAGCTCCCAGTTGAGCACTTTTAGTAAACTACTATTCATAATACATTTATGCAAATAAACACACAAGACCTTTACACTAAAATATAAATTAAACATTTATTCTTGAGGCAGGTGTAATATATTCCATGGTGTTCCAAAGGGTGCTTAGTCTCTGTCTTTGTTCCCTTTTACTTGTATACTTGTATTCATTGACTCCTATGTCTATGATTAGAATATGTACTTGTTTTAGTAAACTTAGTATGATTATCTATGAGACTATCTTCTATAAACTCTTAAGCACAATGAATAAAGTCTCTTGATGTTGGGCTTTTGTTTAAAATCGACAATTTTATTGAATTCATCAGTAAATAGACAAAATAGTTAAGACTACATTACAACTTTCTGAAAAATATCAAAGTATGAAAAAGTTATTCTTTGAAGTACATAAAAATTTTTTAAGTAGACAGTTTCACGGTATAAATTTAGAAAAAATTAACTTAATGCCTATCTGATTTTTATAACAGGAACAAAGTTTCAAACTTGTAACTGAACAAAAAGTAAGTATTTCATCAATGAGCTGCTTACTCAAGTCAAATTAATTACAAAAAAATGATAATGATTCATCCATCCATAAAATATCATTATTGCAGAAATGCTTAATGCTTTCTGCCTATATCTTATATATATCTTAAGTGCCCATAAGCAAATATAATTAACGGAAATTGAATCAACAGCAGTTTTACAGTCAATATCTTTCACGCTTTATTTGAAAGAATCATGAATAAAACAAAACACCTTTATCTGTAATGTGGAAGAGGTAACAGGAACCTAGAGTGCTACTTCTCAATGGGGCACAAAATGAAATGTACAGTAGGACAAAAATAAATAGCACTGAAATATCAGCACCTTGGGAGTACTTCTGTATATTCCCCTTCTATGTGTCAATGTGAAATTGATTCAGTTTTTAAATTTAACTTTGTTTTCCATCAAATACAGGAGAAAATTATTTGTTCTTCAAAACCAATGGGGCATTTATATTTATATGATAAGGATAAAGGAAAGGAAGGTAACTTAGTTGGTTGAAAACCAACGAAAATCCCAAAGGAATAACAAATGTGAAAAATAGCGACACGACTGGGACTCGAACCAGGTCTGCCACTAAATGTGGAGACTGTCTGCCTTGCTCACAAAGCATTCCCTTAACAGTGTGAGAGAGACGTGGCACGGTAGTTCAGTGGTTAGAATACCTGCCCGGATAGTGGGAGACCTGGGTTCGAGTCCCAGTCGTGTCGCTATTTTTCATACTTGTTATTCCTTTATATGATAAGTTTCAGATTTCACTGGTTCCAACTTTGGGTGTTATGGATGAGATATAACTGAAGCCAAAAGAATTAAATTCATGAACAATATACACCACATGCCAGGCCTATAATGAAATGAAAGGATTCACCAAGAATAAATTCCACAGTTCTTTGGATTTTGGCTTGGTCTCTGTATTTACTATAAATTTTCAAGTGTTTTCTTATACATTCTCCATATAATGTATTTGTATAAAATATATGATACATTCATTTTCTTTAATTCGGGCTAATATTTCTGATGCAAACATTAGAAAGGTCATCTTACTAGTTAATATCATAAGTGAACTGGAAATACAAATAATCTTGCAATATAAAAAAATTAATCCATGAGCCACAATGTTAATATCTGTCTAATGGTGGTTGCTGGTTATTTAACCCACGAGAGATCATATTCACAGAAGAATGATAATTTAACATTGTATACAATGTCTCCTAGTGGCCTATCAGGCTTGATACAGCCAGAAAATTCTTTCCTCTGATGTGATTGTCTGGGCTCCATGTTAAGAATCCAGTCTCATTAAGAGGTTGACCTTCAAGAAGAGAAAGGAATTTTTGATTAAATGTTATTAATATAGTCTGTCGTAAAAAATGTATATACATGCATACTTGTATATACCTACCAACAATACTATAACCTTTCAGCGCAAGCGATTAAGTTTTCTCATACATTAATAATATTTCTCAAAGCATTCTTGTCCTTCTTATCCTTTTGCATTTTGCTTCATCATCTATGTATAGACGTTTAAGAATCAAAATATGTTTTCATATATTCATGCATTTTCATAGAATATTTTATGTATGTACTATAGCTCTTCAATTCCTAAAGGTATGTATGCTAATATTTTCAGCATCTCACCAACTTTTTGTTGTTCTTCTTATCCTAATGTTATTGTCATCGCTCTTATAGTACAGTTTCTATCACATTACATACTCTGCTTCCAACCCTACTTTCCATATATCAAAACCAAAGTAAAATATCACATGAATGTTTCAGGAATCCTGAAGGTGTCTTAGGAGGCAGGGGTTGTAAGTTGGATTTTAAGTGAAGAAATATATGCTTGGAAACCAGAGAAGCCTTTATTCAAGAAATTCTTACTGAGAGCTCTAAAAAATACTCTACCTAAGTATATCTATACCTATATATCCATGATGTAGATTTCCTCAACATTAATAATTAAGTTAAACAATTGATTTTCATTTTTCATTCAAATGCACTTTCAGCCACATTTTTCCTCCTCTTATTTCTTCAATATATCAGACTTAGCAATAATCTCGACAGCTCATTTCCCCCAATCAATACAAAAATGTTAGCAACCATAAATTTAAAAAAATATGTACAATTTATTTTAAATAAATGTTCTTGCTTAATTTAAAAAAATAAATTAACCCATTTATTCTAACATGATTTTTAAAAAATTTGGTATTTAAAATATTTTAGACCTTTACAAGATTTTTTGATTTATCCTGAAAAATAGCCAGAACTTTTTTTTTGCTTTCATAGTAATGCTCCAGAGATAATTGAATTTTTGATAGTCATTATTTTAGGATGAAAGTATGCATCAATTGGCAAATTCTCTGCACTTACCAAAACATATAACAGAAACTTCTTACATCTTTATGATCATTAAATCCTATGAATCCTATGGTCTGCCTGCCACAAAATGTCTCTCATAGATTTTGTGGATAGATAGATTTTTGTATTGTTAAAGTAGTTTGTATGTTTGAATATATAATAGTGAAGTGGCCACCTTCCAGTATGTAAATAGAGTGAATTTCCTTTAATGACACTTTTTTATCATGGTGAAACTTTTAATAGCCTACTCCTTCAAAGATCTCATTTCCATCTGGTTACAGAGGAAGGATTAATAATGCAAGAGATATTTATATTAGATTATATAGTATTTTTACAGAACAAATACCCTATAATGCATTTTGTTTTCCATGAGTTTTTTTATCATATTTCTATGGAGAAATTTTGCCTAACTATGAAATATATTTTATTTCTAGAAATTAACCATTTTCCACAGCCCTTCCAATTTTCATAAAATAAGTAGTCTCAGCCTGGGTCCTTTATTAATTTTAACATTGATTGATAACATTTGGCACTGCAAAATATACATCTAGGAAATTTCCTAATTAATTTACTGGCCACTGGCAACAATGAATAAACTGAAATTAATTAAAATCATACAAACCCATTATACTGAATTTTGCAGATTGCAAGATTAGTTTGCCATTTGTGACTAACTTATTGGTTCTATGGATATTGAATATGAGGAAAAAATGATTCCCATTATCAGACATTTTATGACAAAGTAAGTTTTCAAAAAATTATTTTGTATCTTAGACATTATACTGCAACCTGCAGAGGGTAAACAGGATCACACTACTGGAGTGTGGAGATGGCTCTAAATGTACTCTTAGGGGACAAAACTTTTGTAAAAGGAGTGACTATATAATGATTTCAGTTCATTTCCAAGAATTTCAATTTTTTGGTTTGATATCAATTTTCACTCTAACAGAAATAAAGTTTATTTTTCAGTTTTGGTTCAGGTTCGATGTTCTAATAATATTCGGTATCTTTAGTTCTAAAAGAGTAAGAAGAGGTAACTCATAGAAATTTTAGAGATAAGCTCAATCTGCTATTTCCTAAACATTAAGTTAAATCACTCTACTCTGCAACTGATTTTTCTAATAAAGAAAATCTATTTTTATCTGTTCTCCTCTTTTACAAGAAGTGCTTTAGGCTAATTTTGGGGCAGATATTTTTTACGTGATTGCATAGAATCTGACACGAAAATAAATAACAGATTTCATATTCTAGATAAGTTTAGAAATGTTGTAAATTGTTCAATCTTGCGTTTTATTTGGTTTATTTTAGGTGCTCAAGATCAAAATGCATATGAATTAGCGGTGTGCTTCAAGACCTCTAGCGATGATTTTTATAACTGTACGAAGTCTATGTTGGCGCTAGCAGCCTTAGTGTATCTGGTTCATTTCCCAGTTCAGAAATCAAATTAGAAATTGAGTAAGGAAATGCGCAACCGGTGATCGTGTAAACACGTGTAGGGCAGGGCTTCGTAGGCAATATTACTCAAAATGGGGAAGAAATCTAAAATTGGAAAACAGCGGAAAGATAAATATTATCAGTTAGCAAAAGAGACAGGTATGTTGAAGTATTGTTTTTTTTATTTTATCTTAACTTCGCCTTGTTATATTTAAGTAAAGAGGAAATGAATACCCTTTGTAAAGCAAGCTATGTGAATGTCTTTACCGAAGTAGATATTTTACTTTAAGCATTCGATATTCATGGGTTTTAAGTGGTTCCAAAAACATTCATTTGAATATTTTGACATTTTTTTCAGGTTACAGATCTCGAGCTGCATTCAAATTAATACAACTCAATAGAAAATTTGAATTCCTGCAGAAGTCCCGAGTATGTATAGATTTATGTGCAGCTCCCGGAGGATGGATGCAAGTAGCAAAGCAAAACATGCCCGTTTCGAGCATAGTTGTTGGAATAGATTTATTTCCAATCAAACCGATTCCAGGATGCATTAGCATTACTGAAGATATAACTACCAATAAGTGTCGGACACAGCTACAGAAAGAATTGAAAACATGGAAGGCCGATGTTGTGTTAAATGACGGAGCACCCAACGTTGGTTGGTTAATTGCTAATTTCATTCAGTTTTTTTATAATTCAATATTCTCGCATTTTAGTGGTCTAATAGAGCATAATTAAATGTGTATTTTTCAGGTAAAAACTGGTTACACGATGCCTATCAACAATCTTGTCTTACTTTAAGTGCACTGAAAGTTGCCACTGAATTTCTTCGACCTGGAGGGTGGTTTGTTACTAAAATTTTCCGTTCAAAGGATTACCATCCCCTTATTTGGGTCTTGAAACAGCTGTTTAAGAAGGTCAGTATAATTTTTCACGATGAAAGTCGTTTCTTAACCAATTCATTAAATGTAGATCGTAAATTAAGTTTTTTTAGCTAGTTTTATATATTCTTTGATTACGTTTGGCGATACTTAATGGATTAATTAAATTAAAGGTCTACTTCTCATTAGCAGACAGCCCAAAAATTTGTTTTTAAGCTCAAAATTTGCTTTCACAGCTTTTTTTCTTAGATTTGTGCTGAAAATTTAATTATAATTGAATTTATAGATGGTTATAATTATTACGTACAGTATATGCAAGTAAAGTAACGTATTAATAAAAATATAAAGAGAAAGATTGACTTGTAGATATGAAAAATATAATGTTTAATCTGTTTGTTTTTGTTAGTTTTCATCCTTTGCATTATAATCTTCTAATCTCTGCTTACTTTTAATTAGGTGCATTCAACAAAGCCTCAAGCATCTCGAAGTGAATCTGCTGAGATATTTGTTGTCTGTCAGTATTACATTGCTCCCCACAAACTTGACAATCGCTTTCTTGATCCCAAATTTGTTTTTGAAGAGTTAGACATTGGAAATGAAGGCCCAAAAATCAATATCTTTCATCCGGAGAAATCAAAAGCTAAAGCAATTGGTTATCCAGAAGGAAGCTCTTCGTTGCACAAATCTGTGACAGCCACTGATTTGATTCTCAGTGAGCAAGGACCTTTGGAGATATTACAGTATGTTACTGAGGTAGGTATTACTTCCTCATGTATAGGAATTCCCATCAGATTTACTTTTATGATGCATTAACATATCAAAAGTGTTTCAAATATATTTTATGAATATGTATGTTTAACATACTATATATTTTCTGTGGATTAACTTTGTTATAGTGATGTAACATTGCTGCCTTCTCTTATATGCCTTTTCTTGAGAAATTTAATTAGCAGGTTTCATAAACTTTAATGTATATTAATGATATTTTAGTAGGTCAGTTTAGTCAGTTTTTATGCAGGACATTGAACCCAAATCTAACCAAAAACTGAAACTGAAGAAAGGTGTTATTTCTGCCAGAACAAAAACCCAAGAAAAACTATAATCCCTGAAACTGAACTGAAACTAGAAACTGTTTACTTTTCTTTTTGTTCTGATAACCAGTGTCAAGTGTAACAGAAGTTATATTTAATTAACATGTACAACTTTCAACTCACTAACCAACATTTAAATAAAAAACTCAAGATATTCTATGATAATTACTCTATCATTACATTCACATTCAAATTATTTCATATAATAATTTCATATTTCTGTATAAATGGCATGCATAATTTACACCTTGCACTGGAATTATTTTATTGGAGCGTAAAATATCTTTTTAAATTGATCTGACAGTTACTTCTGGAACAAAACCGAGACAAAAATAATTAAAGTTCAATTCACTGCTTTGAAACAGTTATATTTATCTGTAAAGAGCTGAAAATATTTTAGATAACTTCAGTTGTGTGTTGTATTATATGAGTGTCAGTTTAATCATGTTAACCATATTTTCCTATCAGGTAGTTATTGATGATGACAAAATACTAAATCATCCATCTACCACAGCTGAAATCAAAGAGTGCTGCAAGGATATAAAAGTCCTCGGACGCAAGGATTTGCGCAATATACTCAATTGGTGTAAGTCCATGAAAAATGTTCTCAGAGAGAAGGAAGAAAAAGATGAAGTGGAAGGAAATGATAAGCCTGAGACAGAAATTGAAGAGGAAGATACTGAAATGAAGGAGTTAGAGGAAGATGAAAAAGAAATTGAAGAAATTTCTGGAAGAATCAAGGAACTCGAGGTAGATGTTGTTTTTAATATGTAACACATTTATTTTACAAGTATGGCCCCTTTTTATAGGTCCATAATACTCCATCCATTGCTGCAGAGTAAATACTGCATGCAGATAATAAAACTCACCTAATCCTAGTTTCCATAATTTGTCTTTACCATTTATTCTTTGATTAAAGAAAGTTGAAGAAGGGATGCATCTCTAAGTTCTTGAGCTTGTAATGAAAAACTTAAGCTAATTTCAGGTGAGAGAATCAGTGTAGTGAATCCTCTGTTCTATTGTACTAATCTTATGATTTGTTTCTCAGGATTTGTCATTGGGGGGGTCTTTAGGGGTTCTGAGTCATGGAGCCTTAATTCCTTGAGCAGGCAAAATATAGCCCTAGATGTAATAAAGATGAAATTGGGTTTATATTTACATTTATTCCTTGCAAGTCAGCAGTAGTGTGTGTCACTGAATATAATGAAACAGTTACAATTTACCTCCCATGACTTTGATTTGAAATAATTCATTTAGGCTCTGAGAGGGTTTTAAACAAAAACCCTCCCTTTGCCTACATCAGTGCTGAAGGAACTGTATAATAAGACCCAATTATCTTATTTAAGGAAGAAGAAAGGAAGGAAGTTAGACGCAAGCACAAGAGAATGCTCAAGGAACAGAGGAAGTTGCGGGAAAAAATGAACCTGAAGATGGTCATAAGAGGTGATGAAGGTCCTCAGCTCAATGAAAATATTGACATAAAGGATAGTACATTTGATCTGAGGCTTCTGAAGAAGAGCAAGGAGTTGAACGTGATAACAGATGATACCCCTGACATCTTGGCACGGGAGGAAATTGAAAGAAATAGACCAAAAGTGGTTCGCTTCAAAGATCAAGAAGAGTACAGCACTTCATTGGAAAAGACTTTAAGGTAAATATGTTATTTTCCAAATTGCGGCCCTACAAGGTAGATGGCATTGAAATTGGACCCCCCTCTGATGCCTGGGATATTCTAATTGATGTGAAATAAGGAAATCTATTAATCCATGTTATTGGGAGAGAACAGAGGGAGGTATTGAGAGGAACTGAAGGAGCTACAGTGTGGTCAAGTGGTTGGGTGCCAATTGGGAATAGAAATTCAAGTTCTCTAGTACATGACATATAGCATAATATTCCTACTAGTCGAGTATACAAGGTATTTCATCAAGCACCAAAAATCAAATTGCATATTTTCGTGAAACTTTTCTGCATTTGCTGAATGCCTAAGAAGAGTTTGGGTACCAATAATGGTATGTCTAAAGTGGCTCTCTCTCTTTCATTCTTGGCTCTCTCTGTGGCTCCCCTTGTGGTTTGTGATTGTTGAATATTCAGTGATTGACTAGATTTGTTATATTTTAGTTGGAACAGTTTGTGGCTATTTTCTTAGTCTTTGGATAAAGGCTTTTGTATTCAGAATATCAATAGGGAATGGAAATCATTAATATCAAGATAAAATTGACTATTATTGTGAAGGTGTAATGTATAATTCATTGGTGCATAATTCACAAAGATAAAGTTTAATTGGCATATTAATCATCAGTTCCTTTTATTCATGAAGTGTTATTTCCATTTTATAGTTTCATCATAATTTGTTTATATATTTGTTATGATAACTTTTATGATGCAAATAATTCTGAAAATTCTTCATGAAAAATTTTGAATGTAATTCTTGGAGAAGTTGACTACCCAGGTTGCTGGTATTCTGAGTACTTTGGATTCCCAAGGTGCAAACTGAGTGAGATTTTGATTGCCCTAAGTATATTTAGATCCACTATTTCCATTAAAATGGTGGAATGGAAACATGAAGTGATCCAAAACCATGGAGGATAACTGCCCATTTTGATCTCCCTTTAATTAAATATCAGCAATTGTTAAGACAGTTAAGAATAAGGCAGTCTTGTGAGATATCTAGAAGATGATGAAAATTTGTATTTGGTAAAAAGTTACAGATTGTGATAAAGTGTGAACTCAAAACTGATGATCATAAGCAATTATTACTTTCAAAATATGTTATAATTGAGTTTTTTTGTGAATATAAAAGTATTAAATCATTTTGGCCATTTAGCAATTGAGCTGTTGATCTTGTGTGTATGTTACTGTCTATCATGCCTTTGCTTTGGTTTGCAGTGGCAAGGAAAATGTTGATGATGAAAGCAGTGAAGATTCAGAAGAAGAAAAGGAAGGGTTAGGTAAGTTACTTTTAGAAATCTCTACAGCTAAAAGGATTCAACATAGTGTTCAATTGAAACATATGTCAGCATAGTGAATGATATTATTTGAAGAAAAGTTTTGTAATTGTCATTACACTCATTCTTGTAATACTCGTGACTTTTTAACCAGTGATATATTTAGTAAGTTTTTAAAAACTACAAAGTAAATGTGCAGTTCAAGCAAGCCAACTTAAGCACGTTTGATATAAAAAACCCAGAGTTTCTTAGTGAATAGTAATAGCTAAAAATTGTGCGGAAAATGCGAACTTGGAGACAAGTGACACGACTTAGCAAATAGCTAGTGCTTCACTCTCAGTTCTTGCATAATTTTGAATGTTTGTGAATCTTTGTCCTTAGACTACCTCTGTTAATATCAAGTTGTTCCACTTTTAGTAATAGTAGTATATGGCTGCTGTCTGACTAATGCAAAATTCGTGTTATGTAGTGAGTCTAGGTGCTTTTCAGATACATAAGTCAAAAACTAACTCATTACACTTGTTTGTTCTAAAAAAAGTCTTTCAATCTCTCTCCGGTGAGAATACAGTTCATCACTTTCAATCAATGTAACTTATTATCAAGAAGAGATATTTTTATACTGATTTATTTATAGAAGTAGACAGATCACTGATGATCACTGGTAACATAAACGTTAAATAAAGGAGTACTCCAATACCACCAATAATACTGGAGTACTCCCTTATTTAATGTTGATTTATTTATACTATATCCATCTATCATTTAAAGGGTTGACTGGAACTGAAGATGTGAAAGATTCAGAAGATGATGATTCTCCTTCCTCTTCCTCTGAAGAAGAAGAAGATAACAGTGGTGAAGTAGAGAGGCCCATAGGTTCAAGGAAATCTGCCCTAATTACAGATTTGGATGCTCGAGATAAATCACAAAAGAGAAGGCAAAAAGCAGATCTGTGGTTTCAAAAGGTGAGTCGATGTGTGGGAATGTAGTATTTTAGAAAGATAGAAATTCTACTATTTCTAGATATTTGATTGTTTTTTGTTAGCAGTTTGGTATGATTTTATAATTGTCTTGAAAATCTCTATCTTTCTATGCTGATTGTTCTCCACCAGATATACCTAAATAAAGAACAAGTTGCTATAATCAGTTCTTGGTCTTCTTAAAAATGTTTTACCTCTTTTAAATATTTGGCTTCATTGTTTAAGTGCTCTTTTGTGCTACTTACTAATTTAAACAATGTCTTAACCTGAGGTAATGACTTTTCAAATCACTTGTTACTTAAATTTTATCAAAAATGTTGACTTTTGGGTGTACATGTTTACATTTTAAATCCATTGTCTACCTAACAATATTGAAAGAAAGAATACTCAGTAATTTCCACAGTATTTATTCAGTTAGTTTCATCAATGAGTTAACATCTTCAGGTAATTACATGGGTGCAGGGCTTAAATATTAGGAGGAGGGAAGTGAAGAGGCATAAAATTAAGAAGGATACTAAGGTGGGTGGGGAGAGGGGAACAAAGAAGCAGATTGGGAAAGGAGAGAGGAAGGGTTATCATCACCATCATATGGTTTTCTGCCTATAGTGCATTTTGTATTTAGTTGACAGTATTGCACTTACGGTGAATGCTGTTGTCAAACCTACTCACTGCCTGATTACCGCACCAAATATGCAGAGGCATTTTATGCACTTCTCACTCCTGATCTTATGAAATCAATGTAAATCACCCATCTGCATTTTTATACAGCAGCATAGCTTCCTTATTTTTCCATGGCATCACTAACACGTCTTGAGATTATTCTTTCCTTACCTTATAAATTGTCAGCCGAGAGTACCCAGTGGCTTTCATGGCCTTTTTGCATGCCTTGGAAACACCGAGAGATTTTGGGAACTGGTAAAAATGTTAAAGACAATTTGCCATTCAGGTTTTCTCTAATTCTCCTTTTATTGCCTTCTCTTTTCTTTGGACATTGTGGTCTCACAAAGTTAAAAACAAATCGCTTGGGAATGAACTCAACAGCAACTTACCTTAACGGCACACCACTTCTACTCATAGATATCCAAAGATAAACTAAGTACTAACCATTGTTATTACCATGCAATTGAATTACATTGATTTTGTCACGCTATCTTGGCTACGTTGTTCTATTCTCCTTGTCTCATTTCATCTGTGATTCCTTAATTTCTCACAAGTGTTCAAATGCCGCAACCTGTGATAGTAATTTATGGTTTTCTATGAATGCTTATCATGCAGTTGTAGTACAGTATCACACTGTTCAACTCGAAGGCTAGCTTATGCGTTGGAGACCAAACATTCAAATTGCTGTGAAAATGAAAGGTTAGCAATGGGATCATCCCTATCTCCCATTTTCCAATAATCTCCCAGAAATACCATGAAGTGAAGCAGAAATTGACACCTCTCTATTTCTTAAGCTAATAACTTTTCCACTTATATTCTTGGGGATTTCTCAAAAAATTGATGAAGCTCCTCCAGTTTAAAATTGACTTCAGAGTTGATTAATTTTTCTCTAAGAGAACTTATTAAGGAACAATTAGCGGTGCATCAGAAGTAGCATAGGTTAATTACACCTAAACACATTTAGAAATTATGAATTTATTGGTAGATAAAGATATTGGTTGTTGATTCCTTTCTATTCTACTTTCTATTGTTGAAATCATTGGTTAATCTGAAATATTTATTGATAAAAATTAAGGAAATAATTAGGAAAAAATTATCTGAAACTAATATTCTTAATATCTGGGTTATAATATGGACTGTGAATGGGGGATGAAAATGAGGATATGTGAAGTTCACTTTTGATTTCATTACTTTCAAAACGGAATCATATTTACCTAACATTGCAAGGTTACATTTAATAATACAGTTATATTAAAGATCCTGATAAAACCCATTTGAAATGTCATAAGGTTCATCATCACTCTCTTTGGCAGTTTCCTGAGATAATATATATATTGTAATGAGAAAGGATCTCATGCTCTCCCAGTGTAAATACTGCAGGAATCGTTCTCGGGTCTCCAACCAGGTCACATTTCAGGACAAGTCCAACGTTTTGGCCACTATTTCTGTGGCCATCTTCAGGGTGAAGTGCTGATCGTCTCTGTTGAGGCTCTTTTCTAGCCATATTTCGATGGACTCCTTTATTTTCCAATCTCAGAATGTTGGAGCCTTCCACAACACTTTGGTCTGGTTGAAGTTGATAGTGTCTCCTTCTTCCAGACAGTTTTCTGTGATGGCAGATTTTTCTGGTTGTTTTAGACAAATATGGCTCTGTTATCCAAGTTTTGATGGTCCTACCCGTTTCGTCAATGTAAACCCCTCCACATTCGCATGGGACATGATTTACCCCAGGTGTTTCGAGACCAAGTTGGTCCTTGACTCTTGTAAATTGATTGCCCAGTTTTCTAGGTGGCATGTGGATAGATCTGATGCTATGTTTCGTGAGGATTCTTGAAATAATCCTGGATTTCGGGGCCATATTGCCCCAATTTCCAGGATTATATGGGAGGTAGGCTGTGGCCGTGGGTTTTTCTTCGGACATGCCTCTCCCACCGTGCGATAGACAGATATTGTGTAATTACGATCCAAATCACCATGAAGATATGACAAGATATGATGAGAATTTTTCAAATCAGAAGTTGATGTTGCTCCATAAGGATGTGTTCTTATTTCAGATGTGCAGCATTTCTGTAATTTTTCATTTTAAAATTAAACCCATGTTTTCTCAACCTTTATAACTGGCACCCTTCAGAGGACCAATTCCGTTACTTCCAAAGTCCCGAAACCTCAGATGCTAAGGGTAACTAACGCTTACATTTCTTTTACAAGGTTGAGGAGGGGACTTGACTTGAGAAGGTCATTGGGGGAGCATTGCTATGTGTCTCACGAAACACTTTTCTCATGTATCCCTAATCTTATGTTATTCGCAATGAGTAAGCCATTTTATGCACCCCAGTGTACAATTTGCTTAAGAGAAAGCATGAAGTAAGAATTATTCTTTGTGAATTTAGTTTTCTAACATAATTAATCTTGTGTTTTAATAATTTGTTTTAACCTGTTTAGAGTAGTGATCTGGTTTGTATTTATATAGAAATATGATGATGCTTTCCTGGTGAATAGCTTGTATAAACTGTTCTTGGGTTAACACCCATGTAAGTTGAGGTGACAATGAAGTCGACAATGTTTCAATGTCTAAATCTGCCATCTTCTTCAGGGCTGCTATCCCTGAGGCACTGTCATCTCAACTTACCTTGTTTGTATTTCCTTTTCCCATTCACCTAAAAACAAACATGTCAGCAATTTATTTTGTTAACGGGATGGTAGTGAATTGATCTTAATCTAGTAAACTTAAAAATTTACAACTTGTTTCCATATCTTTATAAAAGTATCTCCCCTTGATAGTGTATGAATGGTTACATAAATGAAAGAGGAAAAGTCTGCTGTAGCCAGGAATCAAACCCAGGTCTCCAAATTTCTGGGCAGATGCTCTAGCCTCTAAGCTACCATGACAGAACAACCTCTCCTTCAATTCCTTAGGCTATGGTGGGACTCTGTGTACTCATAAACGTAGCATATAAATGTATATGTTCTAAATGAATAAGGCTTATGAAAACTAAAGAATGGGAGTACAGTTTTGATTTGGATAAATTGTTATTTCAGAGTGCTTTTAAAGATCTTGAAGATGATGATGATGAAGACTTTGAAATTAATGCCATGAAGGGAAAGCCAAAGATGCAGAATGGTGAGCAACCTGTAAATGGATTAAAAGAAGAGGACGGTTCTAGTGGTGATTCAGATAATTCATCAAGTGATGATGATGCTGAAAGTGATGAAGAGATGCAGGCTGAGCAAGTTTCACAATCCAAAGTAACTGAAGCAAGCAGTAAAGATGGCTTTGAAGTTGTCCCCAAGAAAGGTACTAAATCAAATTTCTGTTTGCAAAACTTTCAGAATCAACACTATTTGGTAGGGTGCCATACACTAAATGCATACTTAATGTGAGGCCTGTAACATCACTCACAGACTTTTTCTTCACTCCTACCAACTATTGTTCAGCAAAGCAGAGTTTCTTAACTGTTCATCTTTATATATTATAGATGTGGGTAATCCATGTTAAGATATTTTACCATGTCTACTGATTAAGTGTAACTATTACTCCTACCGTATGGAAAAACTCGGTAGGAGTAATAGTTAGACTTAATCTAAACTCACCGTAGCCTCACCGCCAGTCCAATGTCTACTGATTGTAAGGTTTTCTCTAGGAGGTTGTATAAATAATCATTGACAATAGATTTTCTTTTGAAGAAGTTAATTTTGAAGAAATTATTTGACAGAATTTACCTATCCTTTCTACTTTCTATTTCTATATAAATTATCATGTTGTCCTCAAATAACTTTACTATCAATGTCATCAACATTATTGTGATAAAATCTAAAGGTTGACTTTTATGCATGGATATATTGATTAATAACTAAGTAGCTGTTATAAATTCATTAGCCTTGGTGGTGTGCTGTTAGAGTACCATCCTGGGCTCCCAGATTTGAAACTCAAGAAAGTTATAAATCAAGGTAATAAATAATTTGGATACAATGTTTATTCATTACTATCTCTGTAATGGGAAAGTCTTAGGTGGTCCTTCTATGGGGTAAATAAACTGATGATGAGGAAGGATGTTTATATGTGATATAAATCTTATTGAACATTCCCTCTCATTTGTTCTTTTGCTATGAAACCAGTAACCAAGAGAACTAAACATTTACATTGAGGATATTTGGACTGATAGATTATATCAAAGTTTTTCCAACTTTGAATTAAGAACACAAGATAGCAAGGATAGCAATTAATGTTGTATTCTCTTTCTCTTGATACAACCTTATTATATGTATGAATGTGCATAGTTTGAAGTCTATGCAACTGCTAGTTTTGAAGAAAAAACGGAAAGTATTTCACAAAGCTTTGCCTCAAACTACACTTTTAGGTGTTTATATTTTTTGTAAACAATTGGTAGTTGTAAAATACTCTTAATTTGCTTTAGATAAAATGAAGAAGAGAAAGCTGGATGCAGAGTCCTTGGCTTTGGGTACCTTAATGGTGAATTCGAAGAAAGCAAAGAGGGATATAACGGACATGGCATGGAATCGATATGCTTTCAATGATCGAGAAGGATTGCCTGACTGGTTTTTGGAGGATGAAACAAAGCACATGAAGAAAGAAGTGCCAGTGCCAAAGGTTAGCAAATGGCAGAGAAAGAAACCAAAAGAGCCTTTTGGTTCTTTCAAAAGGGACACACGTGGAGCTTACAATACTGTAACATTTCCACTGCATGTGTTGCAATTAGCTTAATGCATGGTGATCTCTGTCTTTATATATAACTAAGATGCTGGGAAAAAAATTCTCAATGACTTCAAATATCTGTAGTTCTCTAGTATATATAGTTGTCTCAGATTCCAGTAAAAGCACTTTAACAAAAAACATAAAGATTATTTAGACTAAAGGACACATGGTAGAACATAGGTTCTACCATGTCTCTATTTCTCTTTGAATTTTTTAAATGAACTATTCTTATGTTTGCGGGTATAAGAAAATTCCCATTTTTCTGAGGATGTTCTGAAAAACTACTCTCCTTGTGTCTAGGTAAATATGGTATTTGACAGCCTGAATATCCTGATTTAAACATCTGTTACATTCTCATAGAGTTTAGGAAATTAATTCTGTGTATCTCAGGTTTGACCATGATTGTTACCAGTGGTGGCATACCTGAAATTCATGACAAATTGAGAAGAAATTTATTTTTGTAAACGTCAAAATATGTGTGTCTTGACAGGAAATGGTGGAGGAGCTGAAAGCACGTGAGAGGGAGTTGAATGCAAGGCCCATAAAGAAGGTGATAGAAGCAAAAGCACGGAAGAAGAAGAGGGCCATACGTAAGTTGGACAAGGCAAGGAAGAAAGTGGAATCCCTAATGGAAAACCCTGAAGTCACAGAGAGAGAGAAGGCAAAACAAATCAAGCAGTAAGTAGTAAAAGATTGTAAATCATGAATTTTAATTTATAGTCGTTTTTCCTAGTCCATCTATTCTTACAAAATAAGATATTCACGCTGAAAAATTAGTAAAAAAGAATTTAAGGTAGTTAAAAATAATTAATGTATCATAATTTCTACATTATTTAATTTGATAAATTTTCCTAATATTGGAGATATTTTAGTTATTTGCATTTTATGTATCATTCTGTGAATTACTGATTAAAATATTGGCCAATATCTTTAACGAACTGAGAAAATAAAAATAGAAGTTTACCTGTACCACATAATGTTTTATTTAGCGACCTAGGTTTCGACGTGTTGCGTCATCATCAGGCAAAGTACAAAATATATCGTCTCCAATATATATAGTCAAGGAGGGGTAGGTTAGGTGGGGAGGGTCTTGGGAGGAGAGGGATTTGACAATGGAGGAAAGGATTGGGGAGAGAAATGGTGAAAGGTAGTTATTAATAATTTTCAAATTTGGAGAAGCAATTGTGATTGAAAATCCCAACATTATTTTTCCTCGTTTTTTCTATATTTTTGTCTTCAGAATTTTCATCTATCTCTGCTTAGGGGCATTCCATGTAAAGTGGACCAATTTTAGAGAGGCACCCTGCTTGACCATCACAAATTGCAATGAAATTTTGTGTGAACGTAAACTCATATTTTCTATAAATATTTAGCAAGTTTTACATCCATTGGTGAAATATTTGCTGAGATATAGTCATTTGTTTGACCCCCTACCACAGCCTTCTACAGTTAGACATCTATTTTGATCAGCTTTGAGACACGTTATCTCAGGCAGTATTCTGTTTAGGAAAACAAAACTTGTTATTCCTACACAACCTTTGTTGCTCTATTACACAAATTAATAAGAAAAGTTTTATTAGCGATTTCTGTAAAGATAATTTGAAGCAAAATCAGCCCAGAAAATTATGGCTCGAAANCTACACAACCTTTGTTGCACTATTACACAGAATAATACGAAAAGTTTTATAAGTGAATTCTGTGAAGAAAATTTGAAGCAAAATCTGCTCAAAAAATAATGGATTGAAAATAATTTAAAGTTTGACATTTTATATCTTTTGAAATAAACATAAAATAAACACGAAACTTTATACCTTATAACTACTCGATAAAAAGTGTTAAAATAAAAAGTTTCATTTTCTTGATACCTTCCATTAGTTTAAAAATTTAGTGTAAATGTTGTGAATTTCGTTACGACGCCAAAATTGGGGTATATTCAGCTAACTTTTACAAACACTGACCCTCTTGAAACTTTTTCGAAAGAGAAACAGAATGCTTTTATCCATCTAAAAACTTAGATCTGGTTTTTCATCGCTGGCATATAAGGCCCGAGAAGTCAGGATAAGTCAAAACTTTGTGCCTTATAACTACTTAATACAAAGTATTCGAATAAAAAGTTTCATGTTTATAATGCCTTCCTTTTGTTTAAAAATTGACTAAATATTATGAATTTTGTTACGATGCCAAAAATGTAATTTTCAGTTCACGTTTATGAAAAAAGACCCTCTCGGAACTTTTTCAAATTACTTTTAACAGAAAGAGCATGATTTTATCCCTTTAAAATGTAGATTTGATTTTTCATCGCGGGCACATAAGGCTTGAGAAATTGGGATAAAGGTGAAGTTACATCCGCCCAAACATTGTGGCGCAAAAAATATTTAAAGTTTGGAATTTTATATCTCTGCAAATAAACATAAAATGAAAGCAAAACTTTGTGCCTTTTAGCTACTTGAAGTGTTTGAAGCAACAAAGTGTTTGAAGAAAATGTTTCATTTTCCTAATGCCTAACTAGTATCTAGAATAATTTTTTTCTGTAAAAGATATGTAAGAAGTAGAACCCCTGCCACATGCTGAAAGGCAGCTTGCTGGGTGTACATGTGGATATATACCAAGTAACTAATGAACAAATCCTTCATGATATTAATACAGAATAATCTGTTTAAAGCAGTTTTGAACAATGGTGAGAGGAAATACAGACTACCCTACATATGACCATCCAAAAATATGACCAAAATTTTAAAATTATACCATTTTGATCAAACAAAATATTTTGATGTGTTTATATTTTTTGTAAACAATTGGTAGTTGTAAAATACTCTTAATTTGCTTTAGATAAAATGAAGAAGAGAAAGCTGGATGCAGAGTCCTTGGCTTTGGGTACCTTAATGGTGAATTCGAAGAAAGCAAAGAGGGACATAACGGACATGGCATGGAATCGATATGCTTTCAATGATCGAGAAGGATTGCCTGACTGGTTTTTGGAGGATGAAACAAAGCACATGAAGAAAGAAGTGCCAGTGCCAAAGGTTAGCAAATGGCAGAGAAAGAAACCAAAAGAGCCTTTTGGTTCTTTCAAAAGGGACACACGTGGAGCTTACAATACTGTAACATTTCCACTGCATGTGTTGCAATTAGCTTAATNTTGAGTATGTTGCAATTAAACACATGACGATTGAGCAGGTGTGACAATTGAGTTAGTGACAGTTGAGCACATATTTCTCCACTAAACTTAACGTAAAAGTATGTTGTATTAATTTCTGACAATCTGAAAAATGGTATTTTTCAAATACCATATTTTTAGATATCTCTTTAAGCACTGATGACCGCAGTATTCTCTTTAAATTTTGTTGGCAGTATTTCTTTTTACTCTTAAATACATATTACATAAAATCTTTTTTTCTTGAATTTAAAGGCCATCTAACTATAACAGTATTTGATAAATTATGCTATTTATCAGATTGTCAGAAATAAATATAACATACTTATACAGTTGTCACACACTCAGTTGTCTGGACACGGTGAAAACGTCTCAAACCTGGGTCTTACACTTTCTGGGGAATGCTCTGACCATTGAGCTATCTTGCGAGAACATTTCTCCATGCAATTTCGGGAGACTTTGTAAACAAGTCCCAAAACAGCATGGAGAAATGTTCTGGCAAGATAGCTTGATGGTCAGAGCATCCACACAGAATATGGAATACCCAGGTTCGAGTCCCAGTCCTGTCAGACTTTTTTCATGTCTGTTTCTCCTTGAGAGGGAAATGAGAGGGATTTTTGAAGATGAAAGTTAGGGGATGTGCTATAAAAAAATAAAATTATTTCATGCCAAATTTATGGTAATGATTTCCTTCATTTCAATACCTCAATTTCTTTCCCTTATTCGGCCACTAGAACTGCTTTTATTCTAAAAAAAAACAATATTTTTGTGAGCTAGGGTTGGTTGCTAAATGTCAGTGTTTTATGAGTCCTCTGAGAGTAGCAGATGTTTAAGTTAACTGTGAAGTAACTCTTAAATTTTATTTTATAAAAACACTGAGTGAAGCCAAGATATGTGGATTACAAAATAAGCAGGATTCTCAACTAACCTGTGGTGATGTTTCAGGTTATACAAGAAGGCTACAACTACAAAGAAAAAGGAAGTGAAGTATATTGTGGCTAAAAAGCACACTGCCACAAAGCGTGGGGGAAGGCCTCAAGGACTCAAAGGTCCCTACAAGGTTGTGGACCCAAGAATGAAGAAGGACACCAGAAAGCTCAAAGTAGCTACTAAAAAGAATAGGAGAGGTGGTGGGAAAAAGCCAGCGCAGCGCGCCAAGAAGGGCAAACGATGATAGGTTCACAAACCATTCCTGTTCAAGTGTTCAAGTTTTGTGACATTTTACTGCTTGTAAATACTGAACGAATGAACTTCTCTTTGTTTAATTCTTCAGGGAAGAAAAATTTTATGTAATGTAAATGTGAAATATGAAGAAAGTTTTTTAATTAGTCATCATTTATTCTTTTGCTTTCCAATGCTTCTTTTAGCTATCCTTGCTCTGGCAAGAAGACAAGTTTAGGTATTGCTGTTTGCTAGATTTTAGGAGTGTGGAAGTCAAGATTCTCGTTTATGTCTTGAAGTGATAAAAATGGTTCTGAACGGGAAGAGTATTTCCCTTTACTGAAGTAGGTATTTCAATTCACTGGAATAACTGTAACTGTCACAAGCTGTTGATAAAATAGTGTTTTTTCAAAGATATTTTTTAATTTCAGGTATCATATGAATTTCCAAGAAAAGAATGGAAGAAACATCAACTATGTTCAGCCAAATATTAAATGGCATTATGTATGAAAACCTCTCTGTCTCTTGATCAGAATAGTGTCTATTTTACATATATGCTCTATTAGTTAAATTTTTTCCATACTTTTTAAATGCTTTTTAGATCCAGCAGATCAATTTAAATTTTGAAATAGCATATTCTGAAGTAATAAGGGCTAAACGAAGCTTTCAAAACATTAAGGGAAGGGTTTCATTGGGTGAGGATATTTTGAGGATCACGGTTATTTGAATTCAGAATGATGAAGATAACAAGGGAGCAAAATAATGGGTTGGAAATTAAAAATCAGCTTAACCCTCTGTTACTTGCATGAATATTTGTTACGTCATTACTTGCATGGGGTGCTCCAGATACCCCATGACAATCTTTGGTAAAATTGCTTATTAAATCGATACTTTGTACCAAATTGTAAGAAAATTATATTTAGACCACATTTCCATTGTTTTTCTCATTTAAAATTCATGATATGATTTTTTATTAAATTCTATTCTAAGGCATTAACAAGTATGTCATCATTGTTAGACAAATAATTACTGGTCAAATGTATTATGAATGCTAGTTTTATTATGATTTACAATTATAACTAATAAGATTTGATATCATAATCTGCTTCAATAGGAGTAACATTAATCTTCCAATATGATGTACTGCCATTATCAGGTAAACATGGGCCAGCTAGCCAGTTGCCTAATACCTCTAATACAATGGGGGCCCTAGTTACAGAAACAAATTTAAGTTCTTGAGATACATAATGAGGACTGAGTAATAACTGAATTTGGATTAATGTAATTATTTGTTAACTCTGCCTGATCTTTGAGGCTACATTGACAGTTCTATTTCTAGCATCTTTTATCCATCAGTCTTTGGATAGCTGGTTTAAGAAAACCTGAAGAAATTCTAATTTTTCCAAAATGATTGAATTTGGAGCTTTTCACCTCAACATTTTATAATTATTGTAAGAGATGATTCCTGTAAAAAATAACAGCTATAACTGTTTTTTGTCATAGATTAATTTACCTTCTGGAAACTTTCCTAAAGAGACCACACCCTATGCAACCCTTTTAACTGTATTTGATGAAGAATCTAATTTTTTTATCACAAAATGTTACTTAACTTTTGTATCTTTTTATTCAATGCTGTATTTATTACTTTGGAGGTCATAAGGGCAAAATTGGTCCTATGAAATCTATTCTGAATTTAATTAATTACTTAGCAATTTCTCTCATCTTTCCAGGTTTTGGTATCAACCTAACACTCCATGTTTCAAAAGTAAGATCCTTGTTCATGTTCCCTATTGGTTGCCAATGTCATAATCCATTGTTCCCATCCTGTATCCAAGGTTTTTGTGCAATTTCTAGGGGAGGGAGAGTTAAAGGGATGCTGTGGCTGGATTCCCAGGTAGAACCTGTAGGAGACTGATGGCATTTCTCAGCATTTACTTAAGACTTTGAGCTTGGCACCCTTCATTGCCCCAAGAAGTAAAGGAGCAGGGACAGGGGCACATAGACATGTCTGATTTCAGCCTTCTCTATTTTGGACCAGAGAGGACAGGTCTGTATGGAACTGGAATATTGATGAATGCCAAAATGTGGAAAAGTCTATTGGACTTGAATCTATCAATGAAAGACCGTGAAAGGCTGGATTTAAGGGTAAATTTAAAAATATCACTCTAATATCAACTCATGCTCCCATGGAAGATAAAGGTGAACTTGAGAAAGAATAATTCTATGATGTTTTGGAGAGACTTGTGTCTAGGACCCAAAACTATGACATGATTATAATTGCTGGGCCTCAAATGCACTGGTAGGGTGGGATAATGGCAGCTCCAAAGATGTCTCTATGCCGGTCTAGCAATGAAAACATTGTTCTCCTCTCACAGTTTGTTCTCAGAAATAACTTTATAATTAAGAGCACTTTCCTTTTCCTGCACAAACATATCCATCTGAGTTCCTGGACAGCATCAGGATCAGAAATTGTCACGCTAAGTGATCATGTGTTGAAAAAAGCCAGGCATGCAACATCAATCATAGATGTTCAGACTTGCAGAGGACTGAATTGCGACTCTGATAACTTTCTGGCCAAAGCCACAGTGAGGGTAAGGTTAACCATTAAAAAATACAAACTGCAAAAAGGAAGACGTGGAAGCTGGACGTATTGAAAAATGAAGAGGGATGAACCCAGTTTCAAATTGAGATGGAGATGAACTCGGCCAAGGGTAAAGCACTGGTGGATATGGTTGAGAAGTGGAGGCAAATAAAATAAGCTATTTAGGGGACTGCAGATGAGGTGTGAGGAGAAGAGAGGAAGACATGGAGGAAAGATTGGCTCAACAAGCAGGGATGGATGTCTTTGGAAAAGGATGAACCAAAGACAGACTTGGAGAAACTTCAGAAAGTACAAAGAACTAAGAAAGAAAGCTGATAAGATGATGAGGCTCCCAGATAGCCTAGTGGGTAATGTGTTCAACTTTGGTGAAAGTGGTCCCCGGTTTGATTCCCAGTGTGGGCTTATGTGTGAAATGACCTCAGCAGTTGAAGCACTTTTAACAATATTATTACTACTACTACTACTGACAAGGTTATGAAAAATAAACAAATGTTAAAAAGAAATATTGAAAAAAATTGAAGAGCTGTGTGAACAAAATGAAGTAAGACAGTGTTATATTGTGGTAAAAAAGTGAAAACTGGATGTCCAAAGACTAGGTTGATGTGAAGATAAGGCTGGGAATATCAATAATGATGAAGAATAGAAATTGATTGAGAGGTGGGCTGAACATTTTGAAGAACTTCTCAACAAGGATGAGGGGAATGAGAGTGACGACTTGACTTTTTCTTTATTTTACCTGGGGCAGGTGAAGCCTTGTGGCCCCCTCTTCCCCTGCCCCAGGATCTCCCTAGTAATGCAATACAATCATTATAGTCAAGTACAGTACAATATATAAATAAATAAATAGAGGCAGCAAAAATAACTTTACCTGATACGTTCAGAGAAGAGTAAACTACTTGTAAGATTCAGGATAAGGAAAATAAGGAAATCCGACTTTAATTCTTTTTTAGATCTATACTGCAAAAATGCAGTATAGATCNAAAATAGATAAATAAAATAAATACATGAAAGGCTTGAGAGACAAGAAGTAAGAAATGAGGATAAAAATGAAATAGCCTGCAAACCCCCCAGGGAGGATGTGGAAGAAATCATCAGGAAAATGAAAAATAACCTCTCTCCAGGAGAAGACAGCATAGTAGCTGAGCAGTTGAAACGTGGTGGTTCAAATTTGTTAATCAAAATCCATGAGTTAATCTGTAATATATGGTGGAATGAGGTAATGCCATAGAAATGGAAGTTAGGTATAGTCTACATAATAATATGCTCCATTCATAAAAGAGGTGAAAAGCATTTGTGCAGAAACTACAGAGGTATCATGCTGCTACATGTAGCATACCGCTAAATAAGAGGCTGAATGTATCCTCAGGAAGGACACGGGAGAAACCTATGTGGATTCCAACCCAATAAGAGCACAACTGATCAAGTTTTTGCTATAAGACAAATGATGAAAAAGTTAAAGAGCATGACCTTGAAATACATTTATTATTTATTGACTTCCAACAGGCATTCAATAGTACAAGCTGAAGGGAGCTCATGGGGGCACTGAACCAAATCCAAATCCCACCAAAACTAATCAGGTTGGGACTCACTGTGGGTGATAGAGGATGAAAATAAAGGTTCAGAATAGGCTCAGTGCAGAGTTCAGGTTTAATGCTGGAGTTGAGCAGGGATTTTGGCTGTTCTCTTCAACCTGGCTCTCCACAAGGTAGTAAAAGCTGAAGGGAACGTTGTTTGAGAAGTTGAGTCAGATCTGTGCCTATGCGAACAATGTTGCAATTGCAACTAGAAAACTGGTGAACTTACAGCTGATTTATGTACACCCAGTTCCACATAAATCTTACCACCTTGAACGAAGGGGCAGTACGAGCGAGCCTTGAAAAGAGAGAGAAAGGAAAAACATGGAGGAGATAGTCCGTGTCCTAGCTCCGCTTGCAGTGTTTGCATGGATTTTTTTATGTTATTTATATTACAGTCATTTATTAGTATCCTTTGTTTGGTGGCATTAACATTGCAGAAAGTATTATAACACCATAGATGTCAGAATGCATGAATTTAGTGGTTTAAAATTGGTTGTTACGATTCAGTATTATATCTAGCTTTCCTTCTCATAAAGAGGGGAACATCGCTCATGAGATTCTGTTATTTTTGAAGGATTGAGGCAGGTGACCTTCCCTTGAAAAATTTGAGTTTAGATGATGGCTATAACTAGTGATGCACCATATACACATTTTGGCCGAATAGCTGAATTTTAAAATCTACATTTGGCTGAAGCCAAGGCCGAATATTATCTTCATTGAATTAATTTATTGGTTACAAGAAAAATCATAAATATTTATGAAAATGTTATATTTAATAATTATTGGAATAGCATTATAAAAAACATTAATAATCAAGCTTCAGAAGTTCTAGATTATGGCAGAGAACGGTAGTTTCTCTGCTGCCAGATTACTCCTGCAGTCACTGTACTGCAAATTTGCAACACTAAAGAGAAGCTCACTTTCAACAAAAGTTGGTGGTGGGGATTGATACTTCTTCGATATTTCTGCTAAAGTAGGATACTGCTAGTGGTGATGTTTCCACCAAGTTATAGGGCAGTCTTTCCTCTCTAATAGTGGTTGATGTACATAAACAGTTATTTCCTCTTTAACTTTTGTGAAGTAGTATGTACTTGAAGCTAAGTATCACCATTTATAAAAAAAATTATCTTTAAACCTAGGATCTAGAAATGTAGCAATGGAGCAATTTAACTGGCTTTCAATATCTGAAAATCATTTCTGAATTTCCATTTGCATAACAGCTTACATTGCATGCAGACCAACTTCAGAACCTTCTCTGGAATAGAATGACAGTAGGATCTTAATTACAGGTATCATTAAAGAAATACTTGCATTCTCATGACACATAAGTTTAGTAATTTCTTCAGCAGGTTCCAGTAAACAAACTGCTTTCTCTGTGAGCATCCATTGGTCATCTGTAGGTCCTGTTAAGTTGATATTGCTATCAACAAAAAACAATATTACCGCTTTCTTTTGTTCCAGCAGCCTTTTCAACATGTAATAACTGCTATTCCATCTTGTTTGAACATCTTGTATAAGTGCATGACATGGCAGTTTCAAAATCTCTTTGTATTCCCTCTAGTTTCTCTTTGGATGGTGAGGAATGATGGAAGTGTCCTACAATTTTTCTGTAGAGAGCAAGTAACTCCATTATGCTGCGATGAGCTAAAATTGCTTGGTGAACACATAATTGAAGGGTGTGAACAAAACATCTTGTGCTTGCTATTCCCAGATCACTCATAGCCTTCACCATATTTGCTCCATTGCCAGTGACAATCACATGACACTTTCCTTTATCAATTTTCCATTCTTTCAATCAGATTCATTATATTACTAGCTGTGTGAGACCCAGAAATTTTTCGGCAAACAAGTAAAGCAAAAACTTGTTTTAATTCATTATCAGTCCATTGTGTTGTGAGACTTAAAAAAGATTTCTGGTTTTTTCTACAAGTCCAGATGTCTGTTGTACACGATAGACATGTAGCACATTTAATTTTTTCATTGATCTTCTTAAGAACAGCAGAATGTACATACTTCAGGAACAATTTTTTCTGTCAAATTTTTTCGAGAAGGAACTTTGTACCTGGGATTCATTGCTTGAGCAAATCTCAAAAATCCTTCATCTTCAACAATTGAAAATGGTTGGCAATCTATTGCTAGCATTTCAGCAAGTATTCTGTTTAATTTTTTAGCCTCAACAGAATCAGAACTATAAGGAATTGCCTTATTGAAGCATTCTTTTAAAGTCTGCTGTTCTGAAGTTTGATTGGTAAGAGAAAAATCTGTTTTAAGTGCTTTATTATTTTCAAATTCTTTCTTTTTTTCTTCATATTTCTTATGCTATTTATTATGCCTGGATCGAAGACGGTTAATAATTGATGTTATTGTGAAGATTTTTGGTGTTTTTCCTCCTCTTCAGATTTAGAAGCTGCAAATTTGACATTCGGCCTTCAATCCATCCTCACAAGATGTGAAAAATTCCCAGATTTGGCCTTTTTTTGAGAAACTCATGATCTTAATGGAATAAAATGTATTTAAAATTAAATACAGTTTTAAATATTATTTGCTAAATATAATTTTTGTTTATTTATTGTTAACCACATCTTCTAAATTAAGAATGATATTTATAACAAGCTCAGGATATTAAAGAAAACTTTGTATGTACGTACTTGATCCTGATTGTAAAAGCTGTCCAGAAGAATAATTCCTTTATAAGGATTTCCCAAATTCAATTTTCAGTTACTGCCAACAGAAAATACAAATTCGTGACCTTGGTAGCAGTAACTTCTGAGTTAACAGCAACAATAAATATATAAACAAAGTAACTCATATTCATGACTTGGCCATATCTATACCATTGAACAACAATGACCATGTATCACAGGAATAACAATTTTTATGTAAATGTGTGATATGATATCCAGTAGCATGCTGTATGATTTTGATTCATATGGCAAGCATCAGAATTGAAAATCGATTGCATTTCACAAACTATCTCTGCAGTAAATTTTTGTCACACCTAAATAATTTAGAATAAATGAGTTAGGACCAATTTTCCATATGTATTAGAAGGATAGATATGAGCGGTCACCTTTCACGTTAACTTTGAATTTAAAACTTTAACTTCCTTCTCTTTGGTGTCAGTGAAATAAATGTGTTATCTTCTGAGGATTGATTTTACAAATGCAAAATTTTCAACTTTGTGTTCTACTCACATCAATTTTAAATGTTCTGAAATTAACTGTAAACAATAGAGCGAATGGGGTATTGTCACATTGCTCATCGAATTCTGATGACAGTGACTATAAATATGAATTTTTCAATTCATTTTAAATGCATGCAAAACTACCTATGTTAATTGACTTAATTTCTACCTACATTATTTAATTTAATTAATTAAAATACGCAAAGTCATAGGGTCCTACTAATACTTTTTCCTAGAGCCTACTTAAATGTAATTTCAGCCCTACATTTATAACATGGGGATAAGAAGCGCATAAGAGGCCCATGTGGAAATTTTGCTCCACTTGGTGGATGGCTGGCCCTGCGAACAACTTGTATTTTTAGACAATTTTAATAGCTGAGATAAATTTGGAGGTGATTTGATATGGACAGTTTTACTGTGTATTAATTGCTCAGTGATATCGAAAACATTTTCCTCATTTAAAATGTTATGGGTATGAGCAACTCTCCACATTCGGTAGGATCATACAGTAATAGTTCATTTACATCAACCATGACGAATCAAAAAAATAAGTTACAGAGGGAGTGATTGGAAGGAGTGAATGAAGAAATGTTGCAAGAACTTCAAGATGGGGGCTGGCTTGAAAGAAGAAACGGGGAAGCTGTAAATATATACACACATGATATTAGCAACCGAAAATGTAGGAGGTCTTTTCATTCCAAAATTTTCCAAGAAGTAGTGACAATTCTCACATTCCTTGTTGCCCTCTTGGTTACTTTGAGGAGGAGCAATAAACTCCTTTAAAAGCATAACCCATTCACTCACCTTGTCTATTTTCACACCCAATATATATTTTTCCCTGCATTTGACTTCCTTCAGAGAAATTACCTATTTGTCAAACTTAGGTGATATCTCAGTCAAAATGCTTAAAATTTGGATGAACTTGTCTATGGTTCCACAGTATTATAAAACCGATAGGTGATTTTCATTGATGCTAATAGTAATGTTTGGTATGGTTATGTTTTGAGAAATTTTCTTCTGATGCATCAGTTGATACCTAGTATCTCCAAATTTGTATACAATGGTGATGTTCAATATTTTAAAGTAACTTTCTTTTAATTCCACAAGCAAGTTCCAATGATTAACTATGACAATCCCTAAACCATCATCTTATCAAAAATTAATTTTAGAAATAGGTTTGGCGGTATTTGTAAACTGATGGAAATCGCTAACCTTAGTATCACTATTGATTTGGGCAATCAGGCAAGATCATTTTCAAAACTCAATTTATCTTGCTTCATCAATGCTCCAAGTTAAACTGTTAAAAACTTAAACAACTTAGTTACTGTAAGCGCAAAGAATAAAATGTCCGATGGCATTTCTCATGTTCATTTCTCCAGTTATTTCAATCTATGAAATTGATAACTGCATCAAGGAACAAAATAAACCATAAAAAACTATATGTATAAACAAATAAAACTTAACACTAGTCAAATTTTCTTATTTTTCTTGTTGATAGATTTATTTAACCTAATTGCATTAGGTGATACTAAATTAGGTTAGGTTATTTTAGGTTTATGTAATTCATTTTAAAAGCAAAAGACAGAGAAATAAAGTCTGATAAGATGCATCTAAACATTGTAAACATAATTCAAATTTTCTGGTGTAATTTCATCTTCAAAAATCTTTCTTTGATTGAAAGGAATAACAAGTGTGAAAAATACTATTTTAAGGGGAAAAAACAAACAATTCGAAATGAAGTTGCACACATGAAATATGCAAGTCAGCCAGAACACATGGAGTTTAAATGCAACATGCAAGTCACCCTTTTGGTTTAAATTTTACGTACTGAACAGTCAGTTTCTCGACCATCCTAAATTGGATTCCTTGTAGATAGTATTGAAAGAACGTCTACCTCAAAAATAGAGAGTTGAATAACTTCATGCCATTAGGAAATACCCATGGCATAGATTAAAAATTGCGAATCCACCATTTCACAATGCTTCCCTTCTCGAGAGCATTTTTCTGCAAAGTAAATGAGTAGAAATACAGTTGATTATGTTCTTATTCCATAATATTAATTATCTTTTTTCATAGGTCGCAGAGTTTTCATTCACCTTTTAACCTAACTCATGGCAGTGAGTTTTTTCTTATTTTCTTTTAAGGCTTACTATAGATTATTTCTAACAGAAAAGTTTGTCTTGCGGACTTGAAGAGCATAAAATGTAATTGAATAGTTTTTTTCAATCATGCAATGATATAACATTTTTTTAGAGGATAATTGAGGTTAGGTGTAAAAGAGGACTATTGGCCAAACCTTGCCAAAAGGGTTAAATAAATAAATAGAGGCAGCAAAAATAACTTTACCTGATACGTTCAGAGAAGAGTAAACTACTTGTAAGATTCAGGATAAGGAAAATAAGGAAATCCGACTTTAATTCTTTTTTAGATCTATACTGCAAAAATGCAGTATAGATCTAAATCTTAACAATATTTAGGGGTATAAGTAGTCAGTAATTGACGTAGACTATGTAATAGGCCAATAATATGACAATCATCAGCAACATGTAACAGTCAGAGTAAAGCCTATGGATTATTCTAAATCTTAACAATATTTAGGGGTATAAGTAGTCAGTAATTGACGTAGACTATGTAATAGGCCAATAATATGACAATCATCAGCAACATGTAACAGTCAGAGTAAAGCCTATGGATTATTCTAAATCTTAACAATATTTTATGTTAATATAAACAATACCAAAGCATTCAATGCATTTCAAAACAATTTAAAGAGGTGCCGACAAAGTGTCTCACTCAGCTCCCTCCTTGCAACAGCCAATAGAATGCGGAGAAAACTTTAGACTCGCTCTCTTTGAACTTTAAGCTAGTTATGCGGTTTGCATCCAAGGTGATAAGATTTATGTGTAACTGGGTGTACTTTTGAAAAGAGAATCTGACAGAATAAGAATTAATGTAAATAATACAAAGTACATGGTGTTGGCAGCAGAGGACCAGAGAGAACTCCATGACCTAACAATTGATGGATACACCTTCCAGGGCATGAACAGCTTTAATTACCTTGGCACATTACTAACCAGTGGCAATAACCTCAGGAGATGTATCCAGGACTGAGTCTAGGCTGAAAACAGGGTCTTTTATGCAGATTTAAAATCATTCAGGAGTAAATATTAGTGGAACCCTGAAATTGAAGCTATATATGAGGTTAGTGCAGCTGGTGGTGATATATGGATCGGAAGCCTGGACAATAACTCTGGCAGACAAGAGAATACTCAGCACCTTTGAAAGACAGATTCTCTGTAGAGTATATGACTGAGGAGACTGGAGGATAAGATGCAACAAGGAAGTAGAGCAACTGATAGAAGGAAAAAACAGTGAGGTTCATCAAGTCCCAGAGGATACACTGGTTGGGCCAAATATAGAGAATGCTAGGGGAGGAAATCCCAAAACGGATGTTTAAAGAAAGGCTGTTCAACTGGAGAATGCAAGAATGTCCTAAAAATGGATGAATCAACTGCAGTGCAACCTGGACAAGTTAGGAATTTGAGGATGGCAAACCTTGACTGCCGACCAGGATGCCTCGAGAGCAATAGTGCAGCAGGTCAAGGCCTACACTGGGCTGTAGTGCCATCAAGAAGAAGAAGTGCAACATTGGTATGAAAACAACAAAGGTCAGTTCATTATAGTACAATGTAATGCAATTGGTTTGAGACATTTAGTTTGGTTTTAAAAAATATTGGTATTTTTAATTAACTGAAATTAAAAGTCAACATCTTTATATAAATTCATATTAAGTAATTCATTAAATATTTCTGAATAAGTATCTAAACAGAAACTTTAACTAGCATTGGTGAACTAATTCGTCTAGGTGCAAAGACTGAGGAAGTAGATTCCAAGCACCCACTACTTATCTGGGTTCCTCTCTGGTTAAGTGAGACTCCTCTCTGGTTAAGTGAGAGTATTATAATTTTACTCAAATAAAATAACAGGCTTAGAAATTTTAGGATTAATTTTTTTGTTACACTAGTGTAATAAACGTATCTGATTGTGAATCACATTTTTATACTGTGCTCTAAATTGAGAATTTTTTTTTAATTCAACCTTCAATGACATAGAATACCACTTTTCTGATATACATGGTAGTAATAATTACAGTTAATAACTTATGTTATTTTTACTATCCTGTGTGTCATAATTAATTTATATTTTCCTTTCATACTTTCCTACAGCCTTTGCAGAATTTCCATACCTCCCTCCTCTATGTGGATGTTTTTCTGCAGTGTAATATTTTCTCTGCAATATAAAATATCAGTTCTTCATTTGCTTCATAAAATCATTCTTCCTGTTCTCATTTTTCTTCTTCCCACCTTATTTGTCAATAACCTGAATCTGTCATAGTTTATATTTGTTTGAAATCTGGATCCATATTTGTATTTTGTAACACATTTGACAAGGATAAAATGGAAAATGAGACTTTCTAGTCCTAATTTTATCCAATAAAGTCATCATATAGAGTTTTGGTCAATACTTCATATTCTTCAGCAGTTTTGGAGAGAAAAAGCAAAATTTAATATCTAAAATCAAGGGAAGGACTTAAAATGAAAGAACAAAAATATAAAAAAAATTAATTTATTTTCCAAAATTATAGCAATAACTTAAAGATTACCTGAATAGGTAGAAACTGGTTACTTTATTTCTATTTTAGTGACAAAATATTACTTAATATAGACAAATAAGGATGAAATGACACAAAAACACTAGATTTTTTCTGCAATTGATGTCTGATGAGCAAAATATTTGGTACAAACATTCTTCCAACAGAATAATGATATGATGGCACTGGAGGAACTTAGAATAAACAAAAGTAAGTTAATATGCTGTATACGATCAATTTTATTTTAAATTTATTGGTTTCACTTTCGTTTCAACACAGTTTCCCTTAATTTAACCATCTGAAATGTACAAGAATAATTTTTATTACATTTGAAACACTTTTCACCTGTGTGGTTAAAATTATGCAACTTTAAAAATGAACTGTCCTAAGAACTGTATTCACATATACTACATTACAATGTCTTCATGCCTGTGTGTCTACCAATATGCCTCCTTAAAGCACCACTGGTTGAAGAACTGAATTCACACAAATTACATTTAAATGGCTTCTCCCCGGTGTGTATACGAACATGAGTGGTTAAATTTGATTTATTTGGGGTCCTATATTCACAAATCTCACACTTAAATGGCTTCTCGCCAGTGTGTTTCCGAAGATGCCTTCTCATAGCAGAGCTATGGGAAGTACTGTATTCACAATACTCACATTTGAATGGCTTCTCACCAGTATGAGAGCGAAGATGACTCTTTAAATTAGTACTATTGGAACCTGTATATTCACAATAATTACATTTATATGGGTTCTCACCTGTGTGAGTAAGAACATGATTCCTTAAATTAGTACTATTTGTAGTACGGAATTCACACAAATTGCAATGATAAGGTTTTTCTCCAGTATGTCTGCAAAGATGAGTTATTAAAGACGACTTTTTCACAGTTTTAAAATCACAATAATTACATTCATATGGCTTGTCACCTGTATGTGATCTAATATGAGTCATTAAATGTGACTTATGGGAAGTTATGTAATTGCAATAATTACATTTTAATGTGTTTTCACCGGTGTGAATCCTTAAATGCTTAACCAGGTACGAATTCAATTTGAATTCTTTGTTGCAAAAGGTGCATATATGTCTCTTCTTTTTTTTAGATTCAACAGCATCATCTTCTCTTTCTTGACCTGCAAAAAGTGACAATTGGCCACTGTACGTGTGTTCTTCCAACTCAGACTTTGCTTTACTATCCTCTTCACTGAAGTTGCAATTCACAAACTCTCCTTCTTCTGTAACCTCTCTCTTGATATACACTTCCAATTCTTCTCCATCAGTTTCCTTCTTTATCATGTCTGCTTTTATATTAACATTCTCCATAATGTCCTCCACAACCCTCACCCTTCTCAAGCCATTCCCCCTGTTTACACAGAAATTTCTTCCCTCCTTTTGAATACTCTCTCCTAAAATAGATAGTATGATAGTGTTTATATTATAATGTCAATACATATATATCTCTCTTCTACCTTTTTTCGGTGCCTTATGGCAATGAAATACCTTGAACAAATAAAGCTTATACAATGATATGATACCTTGACTTACTAACTTAATTTGTTCCAGGTCAAAGTCATAACTTGAAACCCGGTTTTCCATTACATATTTTAATTTCTTTGGTTATTTTGTAGAAATTGAATAAAAAACAGTTTTCATGTCCAAATCTCATTCATGCAGAGCAGTTTGTAAGTTGAGTTAGCACTGTCATTTACCAAAATGCACAATACTGTATGCTTTTAATTTAACATTAAATAATTTCAGAATGAATGTTACCTTCATTTGACTCTTGTTGTACATCCAGTTTTATGGTATTACATTTTCTTTCACTATCATGATGCTCATTATAGTTTATACTGTCACATATTTCATCCTTCATCCAATTGGATGTCATTGAGTTCTTGGCATAGTCAAAGGGTTCCATTTCCCTCTTCAGCATTACCTACAGATATCAGGAATATAGGACAGAACAGGCTTCTTAAGAGCTTGAAGGCACTGAATATGGAACTGAAGTTTAATAATAGTAATTTATTTTAACTTAAGTGTGATGTTTTTCCAATCTCTCCCTTTTAAAACTACTGTATTTTCTCATCAATAATGCACACTTTATCTACACAAAAAAAGTTCAGCAATTAAATAAAAATGCTGATATGGATAATCCGTAGGAAGAAAAAAAAATTTCAAATATTAATTCCACAATCTCATTTTGTCAATCTCTTCCTTTAACTACAGATTCCTCATCTCAAAAGTATAGAAGTTATATAGGGAGAATAACACAATAACCTGAAGTAATTAAGTATATTATTGAAATCTTAATGCCCAAAAGTTATTAGGACTCTACAATCATTAAAACCAACATGATGCATTACTTTAGCAATACTAAAAATTCCTTGATGTTATTCTGAGAATAGCATAATTTCTAATCAAAGTATTCTGTTATTCATTTGTCTGAAAGTCGCCTTTTACAAAAAAGGAAATTATCTTTATGCTGTTTCTTCTCAAATCTAAGATGCATTCATGATGAGATTCAATAGTAGGGTGGTTTTAAGATTCAAAACTATACGGTAAATTAATGGAATTATACATTGTGCAGTATCTATTAAGTGTACATTATGTATCCATTTTGATGAGTAATCAAGTAAGATGAGTAATAGGCGAAAGGTGCATGTTATTGATCTGAAAATATGGTAATTTTGAATCAGATAATTACAAAGTGTTACTGAACTTGTTAAAGAGAAACACTTTATTAGTCTGGGTCATACAGATTGCTCATTACTTCAACTACAAGTGATGTACATCCAGCAGGATTAATACTTCTGAGAAACGTACGTTCGAGTCCAAGGTATTTCTATTAAATATCCTCTGTAATATTTTTCTATTGCTCTAACTTTATCTACCTTAAGTGTTAACATTGTGTTTTCCATTCAAGCTACCTTACTTGACTATCCCTTTCTAAAATTGCACCTTCTTATTGATTATGTTTTCTAGTGTACTAATTCAATCCGAGAAATAAGACAGTTGAAGCTGTAGTTGGGAGGGGCTCCATTGCAGCTCAGCAATAATTAGGGATTGGTTGGACTCATGAAAAGAAAGGATCTCTTGTCATGAGCTGATTTTTTTTAAGAAAACAGATCACCTCTTTATTAATAACAATAAAATTTCTCTCTTTCAGCAGCTGGACTGATCTCAGCGTTTCAGGGACAAAGAGTGAGAAAAGAAATATTCAGCATTTTGCAGTGTGTGACTCACAGTTACCTATTAGTTATTATAAGTGTTTGCTACAGTCAGAATTCTGTAAATTCCACATGATAATTAAGTTATCATATCACGAGTAGGTAGGCAAAGATCAGCTAATGCAGTAAATGAAGAAAATGTTCAGGTTTTAGTCAAAATACTGATGAAATATTAGATAAAAACTTTAGAACATAGTAATTCTAGAATATTAAGTATTAATAAAATTCTTCTTTTTCCCTTTTACTAATCTTCAAGGAATGTTGGAGAAAAAGCTAAAAATTTAATTTGCCTCGACTGAACCAGACGATAAATGAAGAATCATGTGATAAGAAATGGAAGGACACTGTTAGAAAATATGGTGGTTGATAGACAAAAAGACTATATGGAAGAGTTGTAGAATGGAATAGATGAACAGTTTACTTTTAACTTGGGGACTGAGAAATGGTTTGGTAGATGATATCGATCCTCTATTGCCCAAAATGCACTTGAGATTTCTTTGAAAAATTGATAGACAATAAAGCATTAGGCCCAGAGAACATACCATAAGAAATACCTTTATATATTTACCTTTTATATCAAAAGAAAATTCTCCATCCTGTCACACAAATTGAACAATATTTAGGATATGATAAGTTTGGAAGTTAGACAGGAAAGAGAATTTGGTATAGAAGGATAAATAAATATAGAATCATATACAAAGATTACATTTTGACTTTCAAAATGCCTTAATTGACTTTGAAAGAGGGTGATTAAATTTCAAAAATTAAAAACATTGGAGATGATTGGCAATATCGAACAATGAGTTTAACTTTGTGCTAGACATAAACTTAAATTGATACATACAGAGTAGTAAAAATGAGATGAGAGAATGTGGCCTCAAATCCTTTTACCTATTTAGTTAATTCTTTGAGGATACAATCATAAGGATAAAAGAGACGACTTAAAGTAATATAGTGAACGGAAGAAGTATTCACAGACATGCAAATGATAAGACAATAACCATTGATTCTGGAATCTTGAACAAAATGCTAAAATAATTTCCACAGACTTAGCAGAGTTTAAGTTAAAGACCGCCAAGAGGACAAAAGCAATAGTAATAGTTATGACAAAAGAAATGTCAGCTGGCATAGAAATAGACAACACTACTTAAGACCAAGTTGAAAAAATTACTACATAGTATCATTAACAACTAAAATCCATGGGGACCCACTTTAAAGTTATTAAGAGCCGTGGTAAACAAAGCTTTTCAAAACAAAAGAAACTTGTTGGATGTGATGCAGATTCATAGATATTAGTAAAAGCTTCACTAAAACATAGTTTTTGACGTTTTATACTTGGGTGTTGAGCATGGGCAATCAGGAAAGCGGAAACAATCAAGTTTGAAGCGATAAATGGGTGAATCTGAAGAAAATCTTACAAAAACAAGTTGGTAGAAACAAAGAGTTTGATCATAAGTGAAGAGAATAGACCGCTTTCAAAACAATACGACGAAGAAATAAAAAAAAACAGCTTGTACTGGTACTAAGACACAATTAGTTCTGACAAACATGCTCGAACGTCAGGTATAGGGGAAAAAACCATGAGTATGGAACTGACCTGAAGAAAGTATCAATGAAAAGGGAGACATAGGATTTACCTTTAGAATTAGATACTGATTTCAAATGTACTCTTGACATACGTAATTAAAAACATTCCAGACACAGCAGTTCCTATGACACAAGAACTTGACTCTTCCACTCCTACCACTTGGATTCATGGTGCACTTCACGCAGGCCTATTGTCAATTGTCTTCTGTATGCATCGCGGGAAATAAGTCTCTGACAAATACACTTTTAGCATGCAATCCATCAATGATGTTCGAAATAATCTTAGAAATAGTGTGGAAGTGTGCTACTGCTTATTTAATAATGGATGGGCGATCTTAATTACTTATGTTTTCCTTTATCTGAGGCCAATGATGCACTATCGTGGCAAGCACGGAATAACTGTTTCCTCTTCAACTAAAGTTTTTCGACTTATAATCTGTGCTAATAAATAAATTGCATCTTCCCACGCGATTAGAATATCTGCAACTAATCACATTGTAGGATAGTAAGTGAAAGTGGTTTAGTACTTGAGTGAAATATAGTGGAGTTTTACTCCGAAGAATGTAAATATTTATAGCTTATAGAATAACAAATACATTGTTAAACGACTGAATTACAGTGAGTTAGAGTGCAACGAAACAATAGATCCATACCAATATTCAGGCCCTTGCTGGGTACCTTTAAAGGGCTGGGGACAAAAGGGACGATAAAGGCTCCTGAGGGCGGGAGGAAGAAGGGCGCAAAAGGGGGGGAAGGTGTATGGAGGTTACTCCCCTGTTAAGAGGGAGTGGTCCTTTGGATCCTCGCGATTTTTTGGAAAATTAATCCTATTACATTAAAGTTTATGCTATACTGACAATTAACCCGTCAACGCCGTCAGGCGTACTAAAATTAACATGCTTTACAGGTAGATTTGGACCTCTTGAACCCGAATTCGAGGTTATTTTCGCTCTAGCTCTTCAAATAAGCTCGAAAATCGACTCCAAAGTTTTGAAAAGGAATTTTCTGAAAATACGAATTTCGCAAATTTGACATGCTTTTCAGGTAGATTTGGAACTCCTGAACCCGAATCCGAAACTATTTTCGCTTTAGCTCTTCAAATGAGCGAGTAAATAGAAGAAAAATCTTCGCTCAAATATGCCTTTAAAGTGGTGCAATTCATCAGCAGTAAATAACCATTTGCAAAGTACTCGATAGGGGAAAATTTACAAAGATATCACGTGCTGACCATTAATAACATAGTAATGAAAAATGTTTTCTAACGTGAGAGTCAATGGAGCTCCTCGTTAGACCGACACTAACCGACCGACCGACACCTCGGTTGACCGACTCCTCTTTTGACCGACAGCTCGATTGACCGACAACTACATGCCCGAGACAGTTAATACGCTACATTATTAATACGCCGTCGCGGAGATATGCGGATATATTACCGGGCTCGGATAGGACAGATGTGGTTGATTTTCCTTTTCTATCTGCGAAGGGAATGGTCGGAAAACGAGTAGATACTGTGGAAGAAAAGAAAGCTGAAAAAAGTGTAAAATCTACCTCCCTAATTAAAGACAATCGTGAGGCTTCGAGTATGAAAAATGTCGTCAGAGACAATGATGCAATGGAGGGAGGAGATGAGAGCCCCGCAGAATTCCAGTCATACCACGGAGGTGGAGGCAACCACCTCTTCGACCTTACAAATGGAGGTTTCATTAAAGGAAACCATCCCAACAGAGGTTAAGGTAGCGAGGGTCAAGAAAACAACAAACTGGGACGGGATGTGTATAAGCGATAACGAAAGTGAAAACGAATGCGAAACACATAAAAAAATAGAGACGGATTTGATAAACAAACAAAAGCCTGAAAATCTAGAGAGAAGACGGAAGAGATGGGAGCCCAATTTGAACGTTCCCAGAAGAGCAAAAGGGATGAAAAAAGACCATAATAATGTCGAGGAGATGGAAGTCGAAAATGCAGAAGGGAGGCATGCAGAGGAAACCTCGAAAGGGAAGGAAGGGACTTTGGACTCGAACGACGGCGGCCCAGTGGCAAAGGTTCTGCACCGTAATCACAAGGAAGGGACGTTGGACGAAGGCCCAGGAGGAAGAGACGACGGAAAAATAAAGAATAATCTAAGTGCAAATCTTAGCAACATTTTGGTACATTGCGCAGGTGCTACCGCAGGTGCTTCCGAATTTAGTTCGAAGACATGCCGCTGTCGAGTCTTCCAAACAGAGGGGATGAGGGAAGGGCAGAGGTATGGGAGGGTAAGGAATTTGAGTCCTAAGACGGTAATGAACTGCGGGCAATAAACCAAAACAAATCCTTCGTAAAGTTCCTATTCTTCTTATGTAGAGAAGTTATTCGGTGGAATTGTGACGATATATCGAGAAACGTTTAGCATGGTGTAGAATCAAATTCGAACCTNTATAGTGAACGGAAGAAGTATTCACAGACATGCAAATGATAAGACAATAACCATTGATTCTGGAATCTTGAACAAAATGCTAAAATAATTTCCACAGACTTAGCAGAGTTTAAGTTAAAGACCGCCAAGAGGACAAAAGCAATAGTAATAGTTATGACAAAAGAAATGTCAGCTGGCATAGAAATAGACAACACTACTTAAGACCAAGTTGAAAAAATTACTACATAGTATCATTAACAACTAAAATCCATGGGGACCCACTTTAAAGTTATTAAGAGCCGTGGTAAACAAAGCTTTTCAAAACAAAAGAAACTTGTTGGATGTGATGCAGATTCATAGATATTAGTAAAAGCTTCACTAAAACATAGTTTTTGACGTTTTATACTTGGGTGTTGAGCATGGGCAATCAGGAAAGCGGAAACAATCAAGTTTGAAGCGATAAATGGGTGAATCTGAAGAAAATCTTACAAAAATAAGTTGGTAGAAACAAAGAGTTTGATCATAAGTGAAGAGAATAGACCGCTTTCAAAACAATACGACGAAGAAATAAAAAAAAACAGCTTGTACTGGTACTAAGACACAATTAGTTCTGACAAACATGCTCGAAGGTCAGGTATAGGGGAAAAAACCATGAGTATGGAACTGACCTGAAGAAAGTATCAATGAAAAGGGAGACATAGGATTTACCTTTAGAATTAGATACTGATTTCAAATGTACTCTTGACATACGTAATTAAAAACATTCCAGACACAGCAGTTCCTATGACACAAGAACTTGACTCTTCCACTCCTACCACTTGGATTCATGGTGCACTTCACGCAGGCCTATTGTCAATTGTCTTCTGTATGCATCGCGGGAAATAAGTCTCTGACAAATACACTTTTAGCATGCAATCCATCAATGATGTTCGAAATAATCTTAGAAATAGTGTGGAAGTGTGCTACTGCTTATTTAATAATGGATGGGCGATCTTAATTACTTATGTTTTCCTTTATCTGGGGCCAATGATGCACTATCGTGGCAAGCACGGAATAACTGTTTCCTCTTCAACTAAAGTTTTTCGACTTATAATCTGTGCTAATAAATAAATTGCATCTTCCCACGCGATTAGAATATCTGCAACTAATCACATTGTAGGATAGTAAGTGAAAGTGGTTTAGTACTTGAGTGAAATATAGTGGAGTTTTACTCCGAAGAATGTAAATATTTATAGCTTATAGAATAACAAATACATTGTTAAACGACTGAATTACAGTGAGTTAGAGTGCAACGAAACAATAGATCCATACCAATATTCAGGCCCTTGCTGGGTACCTTTAAAGGGCTGGGGACAAAAGGGACGATAAAGGCTCCTGAGGGCGGGAGGAAGAAGGGCGCAAAAGGGGGGGAAGGTGTATGGAGGTTACTCCCCTGTTAAGAGGGAGTATAGAGCTGCATAACATTTGCCGATATTCCAAAGACCGCCTCTGCTTTTTTTTCCGATGAAGGCTCACAGAGCCTCAGAAAATATCCTTTTTCTTAATCCCTTTATGAAGGATGTGTTGTGAGGAGAGGAAGAGTCCTCCACCAAGAGTGGGGGAGGGGAGGCGGAGGGGCGGCGTACACTAGCGCCGAAGCTCTTACGATCTAATTTCTCCACAATCCGCCGGACATGTTGCTCAAATTACACGATTCCGGAAATTGTGTTCTGGCTATCCCGATAATCCAGATTGCTTCTTCAGTATCTTCTGAACTGATACTATAACTGTATATAACGTTTTGGCAACCTTGTAATGTCTCCACTGTGTTTTGCGCAGCAGACGAATAAGAGGTTGTTTATATCGGCTAAAACCGCTAAAATGCAGGGTAGGCAAGAATTCCTGCGTTTTTCTAATGTATACGATTGATCTATTCTTTTCATTGTTAATTTTCTATATTGTTTATTCTAATAGAAATATTCGCACGTTTGTAAACCTATCCTATGGGTTTGCATTACTGAGGCATGTTCACTAACATATACCTTATATTTGTACACCTTAGTTGTAGGTGTAACAGGTTTAAAAACCTAATCTCCGCATATTTTGGTGTTTTACCGTAGGAATTGTTAAGGCAATGACAATCCCCGGCTATCCAGATAATCCAGATTGCTTCTTCAGTATCTTCTGGGTGGCAGCATTCAAAGGAAGGTATTTCACGGCGCGCGTAAAACTTTATTATCATACAGGTGAAGTATAGTTTAACACGGTAAACAAAGTTGCCAATGTCGATCATGTAATTGATTCACATTTTTGTATTTCTTCCAATGGAAGTTGTCTTTTAAACTATTTAAATTTGCGTGAAACCTCTTCAAATAATTTTGTTTTGCGTTGTTATGATTTCTTATCATTCTGTGATGTGATTCACTCGAATAGGTAAGAATAGGTAACTTTAAATAAGCGATGGAAGTCAAGAAGAGAGCAAGATTTTCGAACTGGGGTTATGATGAAAAAGAAACCCTTTTGTATGTTATAAGGAAAAGAATTGCTATTCTTGAGGACAAGACCGGGGATGGGCGAATGATTGCGAAAAAGTGGATGGATGGAGATGAAGAAAGAATTTGAAGCTCTTTATGGAAAGAGAAAGTGAATTGCGGAGGTTGAAGATGCAATGGAAGCGAATATAGATGCAGCCCAAAGATTCCATCAGAACGGTAGGAATGCACCCATTCAAACGATCTTTAAATAACCTCATGTAAATCAATATCAAACGATATAATTTCTAATTTGCAGCATTACCAGAGAGGAACCGGAGGTGGAGGTCCGGTAGCTGATAATATTACTCTGCCTTTGGAGCAAGATTTGGAAATTCAGAAACTGATACCGAGGCAGTTCTTGAAATACACGAATTTTGCAGATGACGACGGCGAGCAGGATCAATTGGTAAGTACACCAGGGGTGAAATTATGTATTAAGTACATAACAGATAATCTCAATCCATCACGTCAAGGTTACATTGCTCTGTTTCTAAGTATAGCATTTAAAATATTTAATCACATGCTGCTCTATATCACTAAATTCAGGAAGTAGTTATTTTTGAAGAAACTCAAGGGAATGAGGAGGAACCAGTATGAAATCAGCGGAGCACCAGGTAATGTTAGAGAATTGAACTTCTACTCATGGACTAAGTATATACCATGATATCATATCTAAACTTGTTATTTTCTGTTAAATTTGTAAATTGTTTTACAGTAAGACTGTTTATGAATGTACGGAAGTCCAAACAGTACCAGAGAGAACTGGATCAGCTGCTGAAATTCTGGAAACTCCTAGCATAATGTATGATATCATTGCTGTTGTAATTTATTTCGAGGATAAAACGCAATAGAGTGTATCTTTCCTACTTCTATGTCATAAAAGGCAAAGGAAAAGGCTGTAAAGGCAACAGAAATCTTTTCATGATTACTTCACATGAAAGCTACAAAATGATTACTTCCATAACTAACCTAATTGCAATATTGTCCCCCTGATATCTATCAGTTTTTATACATCTAGATGAATATCTAATGTTGCAAGTATTGAATTAGCATTAAAACCCTTTCAGGAAAAAAAAAACTGCAGAGAAAGCGAAGATGAGTTGTTATGAGGAAAAAATGCTGAATCATGAAGCTGAAAAAATAGAAGAACAAAGAGATCATATCAGAAGGTAATGAGAGATGGAGGAGGAGCTTCATAAGTCACAAGTAGAGCAGTGTAAAGTAGAGAACACATTTCTGGGTGACAAACTAGAAAGAAAGAAATTTGAATTACTGTACTTGCAGAAAAATATGAAGCTTTGGAATAAAATGTTATGTTTCAAGTTTTTAATTTAGAAATATCTTTGGATAAACAATTTCCTGTACAAGTTTCCCCTTCCTGGTTCTTCCGAGAACTGTGGCACTTACTCATCTGGGTTCGATATTATCATAAGCATCACATTCTGAAAATTTACATTAGCAGTTACCGTTTCATTTCTGGATATTTTCTTCTTTTTATAATATATGGCAACAGTAACCTGCTATTTTTAGTAAGTTTAAAAAACATTAGTTAATTCTAACCAGCAAGATATGGAGCATTATTCAAAGGCCTCTATATTTGGGTAAAAAAGAAGGTAAAAATATCACGCCTTCTATTCTCAAGTTGTGTAGTACGGCCAAAACAAAGATCATCAACTTTGAACTCTCCAGGGATGACGTCATGCCTCTGTGTAACATTCTTAGAGTCATTTTCCAGAACCCAAAGAGTCTTCCTAATGCATTCCTAGTTGATGAATGGGCACTGTTGTATGCCACCTCAGATAGCGTCTATAATTTTAAAAGGTTGCAACTAAGGTTTAAAAAATACCACTACCTACGTTTTAGTTAGTTAATTCATTAACCAGATCACTACCATGCGATTTCTCATTGGAGACAATAAATAAGGTAGACTTGGATATACTCCATCACCGAGGAGGACTCCCTCGTACATTTTCCTCTCAAATTGTCCTTCATTGAGCACTAGTTAAAAATTCGGACTTCGTGAGTAGAGCCCCTTCATCTTGCTTCAATATTAAGAATTATCAGGTCTGCACCACCAACGATCTAATAACAGTGACGAGTCATAGAAAGGATCACTGGATATTATTACTTTATATAATTTACGAACCTGAATATTCAAACTGCAGTAGTTCTTCCTGATTACAAATGTAGCAACATCTGGACCACCAGGGTATTTTATTCTGATATGAGTGCAATCAATGCATCCACTCACTCTAGCGAATTTCTTAATTTTTGTAAAAGGCTGCCATGGCCTTCATTAGCTCTTCTATAGACGAAGGAAATTTCACAATGTCCTTTCGTAGTTCACCCAAGGCCAGGTGAACTTTATTTGCAACTCGGCTCATAGTGGCTTGGCTGATACCGTGCATCTTTACAGCCACGTATTGATTGGTAGGGCCCTTTAGCAAACAGACTTAGTGTAGCAAGTAATTGCACAGAGGGGGGGATAGGTAGACCGCTGTTACCTTTTACTCCTTTCTCCAGTTTTCCTCCAATCATACCAAGTAGCCTTTTAATTCCCAACATCGTGAATCTATATTTACCTATGGATTCCCTTTTATAGTATCTATAATAGGAATCCATTCTAAATACATAAGCCTTTACGGATCATCTGTGTGAAATTTCTTCCACTTCATTCATCTCCAAAACATCTTCAGATTCATCGTAGAATGAATTCCTCTTAAATATGGATTCGATATACGCTAATTCAAATTATAACAAAGCTAAAATGAAAATTGAAAGTAAACTACTATAAAATGATAAAATAGTACTCAAAATGAACGAAAGAGAAAATTTTAGAGCTAGAACGGAACAAAGGGAAAGCAAGTAAGTAATACTTCTGTACAGTTATCCATGTTTATACCTAACGTGTATGATTGAATGAAAAAAATATTTCGTAACGTAAAACACCGGAGTGTTGTTAATGAAGTACATTATGTTAGGCTATGTTTCACATTAGTATTAAGTTATTATAGTTTTACAGTTTTTGGCGTGAGGGTTGGAAAAAGTAATTTTCCCTAATTTGATAGGTCCCAGTTAGCATTAACATGCTTGTGGACATATTTTTTTGAGTATCACTGAAACTACAAAGAAATACGGGTTATTTCCGTGTATAGCGATATAAAGAGATGATCGAAAGAACAGATTGCTATTTTGGTCGTTCTTTCCTCGGAACATTACAGACGCTAACAGGATAGATTAGGTATGAATATTTTGAGTTGATACACCCCCTGCCATACGCCAATGAGCGGCTCGCGGGGTAAAATTCATTAAACGAATAATACACGCTGTGCATCTATATTTTCAAAAACTAAATGAAAAATATTTTCTTTTCATTTTCTATCTTTTTCCTACCCGAGAATTGCGATATACTCTGAGTAAAAACGAAAAAATTTTAAAAGTTCAAATCATCCGCTGAAATGCTGACTAGAGCTTAGGCTCAATATTTTGCATGATTTCTTTAATTTGAGATATTTACGTCTGCATATATTTCTACTTAACGTTAAACCGCCACCGTAGAATTCTGAAAGTATACCTCGAGGAAAATACTTAATTTCCGGAGACATTGCAAAAAATTGAATTACTCTCGTCTCTTAAAACGTATTAATTACCTGTGTCAAGGAGATATATAAGAGTGGGATTTTCATTCGCGATTCATCTTATCTAAGAGGGTACATTTCGAAGCCGGATAATACTCTTAGTCATACATTATTGCTTCATTTAATGTAATTCTATTTTCTTTCAAAAGATAGCTATATTTTATCATCATGTATCTAAAGGATGTTGCCCTGCCGGTGCGACCATTTCTTTCTGTCACTTACTCATCACTTCAATTTCACTTAGTTGATGCATCCTATCCTCTTCTGAATCTCATGCGAATACTTCTTCCAAGGCCTTCCTCTTCCTTTCTTTCCATTTGCTATGAAATTTAAATGCTGTGAACACCGTAATAATTGTCAGGAGTTATTGAAAATGGCATAAGAGTAAGAAATAATATCTAACTTACAATTTAGTAAATAGCATTGCACCGGAAACGGGTACTTCCAAGAGAGCAATATCAATTGGTAGCTTCGGCTCAGCCTTTTGATTCTCTCGAAATGAGATTTAACTTACGCGCGAACATTCCATTCATTACCCCCGGTACATTCGTGTATCTCTTCCGTCATTTAATCCAAAACTAATTACTTCTTCGAAACGAATTTCAGTAGAGGACGAGAGCAACTCAAACTATTATATCTTTATAAGTATACGTTGGCTACATTGGAAGTAAGGAGAAAAGTCAAAACGCTTTGACTTTCGCGCGGGTAAAATACGCGGGAAAAGTAATTTCGTTTCTCTTTATCCGTGCACTTCCGTTTATTTCTCGCCCTTTCGTGCAGGTCAGTGAACGTGCTTTTCTTGTGTGTCAATTCCTCTGTGCTATTCCGCCTTTGGGAATGGGGCATATCGTTTGAAACCATACCTAGATTCCTCAAATAACTTTAACGTTAACAATACATTTGTTGATAATTGCTAATTACGAATACTTTTAATAGATTTAGCAATTGTGACTCTTCGTTTGATGCTATCGGAACATCCGAATTCGCGCGAATTCTTTGAACATGTAAATTTCTCACCTGTGGTTTTACACCTCACATTTTCTCACGTATTCATTCCTGTTGTCGATATCTAATCTGGCAGTGTAATTTACGCAGATTCCTTTTATGAGCTTTCCTTGCAGCACTGTGTGCCATGGAAGGCAATATTTCTCCAAATATTGCAACGTTGTCAGAGGAACTTCTTCGTCCGACGGAATTGCGACGAGAGAGAAGAATTTCTCTGCTGAGGTAAACGGGGGATTTCTGGCTGCAATTCGACGGCAGAATATCAGCGGTGGGCTTCTGCAGANTTATTAGGTCTGCACCACCAACGATCTAATAACAGTGACGAATGATAGAAAGGATCACTGGATATTATTACTTTATATAATTTTACGAACCTGAATATTCAAATTGCAGTAGTTATTCCTGATTACAAATGTAGCAACATCTGGGCCACCAGGGTATTTTATTCTGATGTGGATGCAATCAATGCATCCACTCACTCTAGCGAATTTCATAATTTCTGTAAAAGTCTGCCATGGCCTTCATTAGCTCTTCTATAGACGAAGGAAATTTCACAATGTCCTTTCGTAGTTCACCCAAGGCCAGGTGAACTTTATTTGCAACTCGGCTCATAGTGGCTTGGCTGATACCGTGCATCTTTACAGCCACGTATTGATTGGTAGGGCCCTTTAGCAAACAGACTTAGTGTAGCAAGTAATTGCACAGAGGGGGGGATAGGTAGACCGCTGTTACCTTTTACTCCTTTCTCCAGTTTTCCTCCAATCATACCAAGTAGCCTTTCAATTCCCAACATCGTGAATCTATATTTACCTATGGATTCCCTTTTGGAGTATCTATGATAGGGATCCATTCTAGATAGATAAGCCTTTACGGACCATCTGTGTGAAATTTCTTCCACTTCATTCATCTCCAAAACATCTTCAGATTCATCGTAGAATGATTTCATCTTAAATATGGATTCGATATACGCTAATTTTAAATTCTAACAAAGCTAAAATAAAAATTGAAAGTAAACTACTTTAAAATGATAAAATGGTATTCAAAATGAACGAAAGAGAAAATTTTAGAGCAAGAACGGAACAAAGGGAAAGCAAGTAAGTAAGCCTTCTGTACAGTTATCGATGTTTATACCTAACGTGTATGATTGAATGAAAAAAATAGTTCGTAACGTAAGCTACCGGGGTGTTATTAATGAGGTACATGATGTTAGTCTATATTTCACATTAGTATTAAATTATTATAAATATTTCAAACTTAGCGAATACTTTGTTTTATGTAACATTGTGAATGAAGGATACTCGCAGTTTTTGGCGTAAGGGTTGGAAAAAGTAATTTTACCTAATTTGATCTTACCGAGTTAGCACGACCAATCTCGTAAATTTTTTTAGTATCACTTAAAATACAAGGAAATACGGGTTGTCTTCGTGTATTCTGTGTATAGCGATAATAAGAGATAATCGCTAGAACACATGGCTATTTCTGGTCGTTTTTTCCTCGGAGCATTAGTGACGCTAACAGGATAACTAGGATAGATTTAAAGGTGTTAAATTTTGCACAATGAAGTTGTGGAAAAATTTTTTCACACTTGTTTTTCCTTGCTAACAGGATAGTTTAGGTATGAGTATTTGGTGTTGATACATTCCATCCCATACGCCAATCGGCGGCTCGCGGGGTAAAATTCGATAAATAAATAATACTTGCTGTGCATCTATTTTTTTTAATAAATAAAAAATAATTTCGTTTTTAATTCTCTATCCTTTTCCTACCCGAAATTTGCGATATCCTCTGCGTAAAAACGAAAAAAAGTTAAAAGTTCAAATCATCCGCTGAAAGGGATTTCCTTGCTTTACACTGGTCGCTCATACTGATCCGACATTATAAAATCGGTAGTCCTTTCTCCCAACCCCTATGACGTAACCAGCGTTTGATGGACACTGGAAATGAAACACCGTGACGATAATAATCTATATCATACAATGGTATCGTGAATTTCAATATTCTATCTTAAAGGAAAATGCCGTAAACGAAGTTTGTATAATCCGCTCAATGCATTCGAACGGTGGGGAAACTCTAAGTACAAATAAAAGATATTATCATTTCGGTAAACATCGAGCGCGATATAGCTAAAACAGAAAGTTACTTCTTATCTTTCGTTTTGCATAGGATCGGGTTAGATTAGGTTAGGTGTTAATACACCCCGTCACATGCCACTGTCGGCTTGCGGGGTACAAATCAAAATCTAAATCTTGCGCGCCACTGCCCCATAACCCCCAACATAATTCTTTTTTTTTACGCTGACAACTACTGGACAGCGACGGAAAAATCAATTCCTCAACGATCGCGAAGAAATGGGGTAAGACAATTTTGGATTAAACAGCCTTTTAGAACATTGGTGGTAGCGGAACATATGATTTTGTTCTTAAGGTCATCATTACATGGGACGTGTTCATGCGCTAGAAGCTTTCACCAGTATCGATATGCCTATACGTGCCATTAATCTTATCTTCACATTCCTCATTCGGTCGTTAGGTCGTCAGTAGTCCGGGTTATCGCGGAATAGATTGGTGCCCCAGGGGTTCGTTAACTCTCCATCACTCGATTATGCCGATTCTTGATGAAATTAGTGCAAGACACTTGAAAAATAACACGACTGTTTGAGGCTGCAATCGCTATTGATTCGATCGATCGATTTTCTACATTTCATCTGAGAGGGAAGGAATTCTCTGCATTTTATATAAAAAAGGACTAAATCTTTCCTCTCTTTTGTCTTATTGGAAATTAAGTCGCAGAATTGTCTCAAAAGATCTTTGAAATCCCACAAATATTACTTTTTCGGGAAATTACACTCTAAAATGTGAAAAGATAGAGAAATTTTTCATAAAATGTGAATACAACACTTCCGTTAAAGAAATATAGGGGGTCACTGATCAAAATCGATAGTTACTGCTCACGTAAAATGTCACTCTTTTCACTGTTCGAGAAAAGATTCAGGCCCTACAAAGTGATCTAATCAGGTAAAATCAAAATTTAGTACTGTGAGAATAACAGATAAGAGGAATTACTCCCCTTGTAAACTCAGGTGGCTATTGTATCTTGTTTTGAAAGAGCGTTGCGATGATTCACATCGACATCAACTGAGCGCATTCAGAAGTGCGTATGAAAAAAGGTCAATCGCTCTAATCAGAGCCGTCCATTGGGTGCATCGCTCATGGGCAGCGGCAACAGAAGACAACCATTATTGTTATTACAACCACATTATTTGGTTTTTCCTGTGTGATAGACACGACTTATCTAGGAGAGATTATGATGTGCAATTCAAGATTGGCAAACATTTAGAGGAAAGAATTCCGGATAACTCAAGGCGAGAAGGAAATATTTTTGCAGTGGATTTATTCGAAGAAATCTTTAATTCGAAGGAATCAATAAAATATTTACTGATACTAAGAATAAGTCATCTTTATGTTTTGGAATATATATTTTTAAGAGATTTCATTGGAGTCATCCCTAATTTTTTAATAGCTTTGCGTGTTTTATTCACTCTTCCGGAGACTATTGTTGCTAAGATAATGATAATCAAAAGTAATGCGAACTATTAACTCATAATGACCATTCACCGTGTCAGCATACAGGATATGCATTATTATATTTTTATTGATGTTTTGTGACCAATGTACGCTGGGAAACAATGACATAAAATGATGTTTTTTCAAAGTCTTACAAAATATTTTTACCTGAAAATCAGGATATGAATGGTTTCGTATTTAATTTTAAGGGGCGGCAAATTATGTTCGCTCCCGGGCGGCAGATATGCTGGGCGCTGATCTGTATCTATAGTGCGTTTCAACCGTTCCAGTCAGTATGGGCTCTTATGGGAGAAAAACCCCGTGAATTCTTCCATAAGGAAAGTAGCTAGCCTCACGCCGGGTCTCCTTTATGCGGAGCGTTAGATTCGGATGGATGAAATTAAGATTCGTAGTTTACGATGGTCGATTTCTACTTAAATTCTGATGAAGTTTGAATGAGAATGACTTTATCAACATAGTGATGAAGATTTTATGCTTTTATGTCAAAAAAAACAAAGNTATGTCGATCTTCTTTCTTTGTTTCATATTCTCTTGTGATTGGAATCTTCATTAAAAGCAGCTCTAGTTAAGCAGACGCAATTCAAAGTTAAATTACGGCAGCCTTTATCCCTCTTTAGGTACTATTAGAATAAAGAGAAAACATACTCAGATAGCCTCAAGCTAATGACCGCCTCGGCGTTTTACTTTCCCTACTTACCACCTGGAGCCCCGGCCAGATGTAGACATTTGTCAATGGGGTGAAGAGCTAATTTTTTTATCATGTTATACTTTTTCGATGAAACAGCGCCCGTAAAGTGTTTGGAGCGAGAATTTTCATTCTTCGAAGATTTTAGACAGTGTTTTTAGGTTAAAATTATAACCGATTGCCTAATTTCGACCAGATTCTTACATATAATGTACTTCTTTACCAAGAAGAAAATTATGTGTAAGACAGAATCAGAGATAAATCTAGAAACACTACACAGACACTACTGGATGGGGATTTAAGACAATTTCCTAATGAACTCATCTCTAACTGTCATTTAATATGCCTTTTTGTCATGATAAATGCAGCAGAAGAATACTGATCGTAGAAAATGTTTACATTATAATCCTCATGACAGGGATCAAACAGCCTATCCCAGGCCAATTGCTTTCCCTAAGAAGACATCCAGGGTGGCAGTCGTCTCTCCCACCTGAACACCTGACTTTTTCGAAAGAAAGCATTGCTATATTGCTGAGGAATTTCAGAGTTCTGAAATCAAATAGAATCCACGCTTTGTATGTACCACTGAAAGTTTATTTTGGTCGGCGACTTTAATTGTGAGGTAATTTCTTCCTTTATCATATTTTCATGTATATACAATTTGATCATATACACTAAATCCGCTACATGTGTAATCATTCCACAAATTTTATAGGAGTGCTTCTTCCGCAATTNTGTTGATGAAGTCATTCTCATTCAAACTTCATCAGAATTTAAGTTGAAATCGACCATCGTATACTACAAATCTTAATTTTATCCATTTGAATCAGACGCCCCGCGTAAAGGAGACCCGGCGCGAGGCTTTCCGTTTCCCCCATAAGGCAATACTACCAGGATTTTTGGAACGGGGAATAGTGCTATATTCTATCTGTGATTCTTTATATTTATACATGGTATGCTCGACTATAGACACTGATCTTGAAAATGCGAAAACATTTCCTTCTTCGGGATATACTCACCCTGAAGTTGGCTGCTGACTCTGCAGCCAGAACGTCGGTCCTACGCCGTGACCCGGCTGGCATCCTGTGAAGTATTCTATCAGCAATCTATTCATCAGGAAAGCCTGAAATCATATTACTTTCAGTCGCTTTTTAAAGAGGGAAACACGAAATAGTCTTCTTAATTAAATAAGTGAACAAGTGTTGATTGCAATATTTTATGAGAGATATCATATGCCATTACATTACAAACCACTACATATTTCATCGTCGTATCTCGAGGTTTATTTCCAATTTATATTAGTAATCAGCAGTACATGCCATGCATAATTGACTTATGCATAAACTATACATACTGAATTTCTCCTCACTTCTTCAATTTTAAATTCAATATGGTAAATGACATCTTATATTTTATAATTCTCAGTACGCATTTCACTTTAAATCTTGACTTTGATTTCAGCTATCCAACGAACTATTTAAACATAAATTCGCTATTTATATTGAAATGTATTTCTTTCTCTTTCCGGTAATTACCAAGTCGGTCATCGGTGTTGCTCCGGATTCAGCCGCTATTAAATAATTTCTCAAAAGAAAGGAGAGGCAAAAGCGAATCTTTTTTTAAATTTTTGCTTTAGTGTCTATAGCAACCAAGTTTTGTTTATGACAACGTTATTCTTTCGAAAGGATGAACGGGACAAACTACTTCATTCCTTGTTTTGCTTAGTCACCTCAACCCCTCTCCGAAGCTTTTCTTCCTGATGATGGTGGGGATGAGGTTCAAACCAACCTTTGGGCTGAAGATTGTATAGACAGCGCTTTCGAATGCTCTTGTGAAATGAGATTCTGAGAAGACACATACAGATATTCAGTTGAATAATGAACGATGTTGTTGTATTAGATAATGTAAATAACAGAAGTAGTTCTCATTGTAAATAGAAGAAAATTTAAATAGTATTAGCTCAATCATTCTTTCAGCAACAACCAAAAAATTAACGCTAATTAACGATTTGTTTCACGTAGTTATATCCACAGTCTGAATGTTGAAATCCTTTCTGTGAGAAGTGATGTGAGTGAATAATTACACTTCAAATTTATAGTAGTTACAGTTCGGAAACATAAAATCGTCCTAAACTAATTCTTATATTTCATTTGATGTGTAATGCATTAGGAGATTAGAGGATAACTCTTACTATTGTAAAAGGTTGCTGAAGTTAAATCAGAAATTGGAATTAACAGCTAACAAATATGAGAAAGGTTCTTTAGATGGGTGGAATGGAAGGAATGAAATGTGTTATTTTACGGAATGTAAACGTGAGATATATGAAAAATATTTTATGACACAGATTTTTAAAGATTTCTGCAATGAATATTTTGTATTTCAAATATACGTATTTTAACAATTTCTTCATTAGTGGATTTTCGAAATACCTGATTACTATGAGTTTTCTGTATGAATTTGCTTTCCGTACATAACTCAAGAGATTCTGCATCTCCACCCTTAGCTGCTAAAACCTTTGCAGAGGATATCCATTAATGGTGCACGGTTATTCGTTGTATTTCAACGGGCACCTCCGCAGGAAATTAATTAAACACAGAGTTGTGACCTCAAATATTAATCTTATCCGACTCCGATGGCTGATTGAATTACAGTAGAGGTTTACTTATGCTTCGAATGGATTAAATTCCTCCTCGAGTGACATGGTTTAAATCAAAAAGGAAGCTTCATTTCAGATTTTAAATATTTTCAAAAGCATTCTGCAATAATAAATTCCATTGGAGATGAAAATTACGGTTATTCATTCCTTTTTCGTGACCTAAATATTCGTTGATATAAATCCTTACGGATTTCGGAATGATTAATAAGACCGGAGCAAACGATGAACTGAAATCATTTAAGCATCATTTTCCTTAAAGCTTAGGATCGCCAACGATATGATTCAGTATTTAAGTAAGGCATTGATTAATTTTAAGAGAATGATGATTTTGGAAATCTCCAGAGCTTTATAATTTATTTTCTCTCCTTACAGAGATGCATTATTTTCAGCGATCCTTTGTATTTGAGAAAATTTTTTTGAGTACGTCATAGATACGCTTTAACATTAATTAGGACAACATTTGGTGTGCGGAAAGTTTTCATGAAACAGAGTTGCTCAAGGCCAATCTCCATATTTCCAGAAGAATATAATATTCCATGTTATCTTCAAGTCTTCGATACGAGAGGTTGTGGTTGTGAAAAACAGAGGAGCCCTTTCACCTTCTGCTGCTCCCCAGTTTTCTTAAAATACCTCGGCTCGTACCTTCAAAACCCCGTGCAATTGCACGCTCCCCAAAGTCAAAATGAGCCAACTTTTATCAAATTCTAACGCACAGAACCAGTGTGGCCGCCATTGGACTTTCTACTCCACGAAGCCTCTCCTCGACCCTTTTCCAAGCTCCCACCTCTACCATTTTCTTTCGAATAACCTAGAAATTCTGGAAATAGGGGTATTTTACATTTTCTTGGACGAAGACTACGTCTTAAAATGTGATAAATAGAAATACAATGAGGTATAAGCCATACTAATCTCAGCACTAGAAAGTCAATAGTGGCTACTAATAACGTCTCGCTTGTGGTTGTCTTACGCTAATACATAAGGTGTATTACCTACTCCCAGAAAACTCTTAAATTATTTTAGAGTGATTTTTTTAACCTTTCCAGCCGGTGGCTCAAAATTTTATTTAAGACCACCGAAAAAGCAGCAGACTGACATTTAAACGGTCTGCCGCGCCGTGAAAAAATCCACAATCCCAGAGTTTCTTTAGATTCTATATTATGAAACATCAATGACATGTTATAAGACACCGGTAGCAGATTTCCTTACTTTGTCTCAAAAATCGGCGGAAAAAGTATGCACCATTATTTTTCATAAAATGAGGAAAATCTTTTAGAGCAAAATTTATGAGGAGGCAAAATATAAGGAATCGTACTAGAGTGATCGTTTTTCCTAACAGTTTCCTTCAAAAGCGTCTACATCGCAACGAACTTGAACGTTCATGAGTGAATAAAATCTGAGAACATCCTTTTCCGTGATTGGCCAAGTTTGACACCTTTTTTCTTTTAAATACATACATATAACGAAAAAGTAACAATGGAAACAAAAATCAATCTTTTCTGAATAACAAATTTTCAAGTTACTTTATTGTCTTAGTCTAAAAATCCATTTTTGGCCTCTTTTTCCAGCTTTTTTGATCCAAGCCCACCGTGCGACGGCTGAATCTGAACAAGAGTATGCTTTAGAAGTATGCAAATTGGAAAGATAAGAGAACATTTTTGTCGTTGCGATCGAGAAACTGGCGAAAAGAGAAGGAAGTCGACGAGGAACCTAATGAAAACAATCTTAAATTGTTAAGGCGATGTATACAGTAGTTACAGTGTATTCACCAAAGCCAGATTTCACTCGGAATGATTAGTAGTAGTATTGTTAAGAGTGCTACGACAGCTAAGGTCATTTTGCACGTAGGCTCCCACCGGGAATCGAACCCGAGACCGCTTTCATTCAAGTTGAACGCGCTGCCCACTTGGCTATCTGGGAGCCTGGAATGATTAGATAAATTTTAATTCATTATGCTAAGAGTTAAGTGTCAGCTAACTCCTACGTTTCGAGTGAGCTGCACTATTATCTGGAATGACATTAGAGAATAGAGATAATCTCTTTCTGCATTTGAAAAATGTCCTTCTGATTAATGAGTTGATCCACCGAACATGTTTCGCAACTGTTTGGAGGAGTAACACTTGCCTTGAAATACCTTATGGAGTGGAACTTGAGTAGTACTATATCTGATTAATTTTATGTTAAATATTTTCATTTATTAATATACCAAAAAACACAAAAGACTGAACGAGTCATGGATTAGTTTATCCCAAAACATCCCGTCTCATCACATTGGTTATATGATCTAAACAATAGCCGACACTTACAGATAATTTTTCTACTGCTTGGCCTGGCCACATTAATATTTTATATTTACCCCTCGCATCATTATACATTCACCCGTTATATTTGCTAGAGATTAGTAAATTCGGGTGGATTCGGCGAGAAAACCAGTTGTTGGCCTCGGAATGAGAATCCTTAGGTTCGTTATCCATCGAGGAACAGGTTCTTTTCCCATCCCTCTTTCATAGCGCAAGATTGAGATAGATAACGCCTTGTCGAAGTTTGGTAATTACGTCGTTAAGTATTCTGCGTGAATTCCTCGAACTCCCTGTTAAACAAACAGGTGTTCCGTAACCCAAGCTACATCACAGCCGAATTTAGATGATATATTATATTAGAAGCCGCTATATTTATGGCGTTAACGAAGTGTCTCAGGTGAAGAGAAAAGTAAATAATTTTCAGTTCTACAAGGAATTCTTTCTCGTCTTTTGCGTACCTCGGACGATAACTCAGGAAAAAAACGAACAAATATCAAGTTTATTCCCAACGGGTTTTTTAAACAAGCTTGCTAACTTTAACCTTAGGGAACTTTTGTCTAATTCAAGAGTAACTTTGCAAATAAAAACAAAATCGTAAAAATGAAATAGTCCATTTCGTGCTCTTAGCTTGTTTTTTTTTTAATCTGAATGTTCACTCTTGACAATCCGTACTCGCCATAGAAAATTGGTTCCGCCAAGACGTTGGTTTTTCAATCCAAACTGGTATAATGGAATTATATACAAATAACAATTGTCCTTATGAATAAATAACTTTATTTTTATATTGTCCTGCAAAAGATATTTCTGTTATGATTACGTTTCACGAGCATCCTGTAAAAAAGGTTTTCATGCTTGAGGAAGAAAGAGAAAGCTCGAGAATGCCTACTGAAAGAGGTTCTGTGTGAGTTAAGTCGAGTTTCTTCTGTCTTCGTCAAAAATTTCGACAGCGGAAATTATACGATAATTTCCTCGCTAAATGTATTTTCGTTGAGAACAAAAAAAACTAACGAAGAGAGAGGGTGCGCCGAACGAAGACACACTTCGAGATCGATCGAGAAATATTAATTTCCCCTCGGTTATTCTTCTTGAGGCAAGTCTGCAGTCAGTAAAATTAAGATATTTTAATGTTATATTTTGAGAACGTGAGTTTCAAATAAGTAATTAAAATAAGTCCATCACATAAAAACTGTAATCGTGATTCAATGGTATCGGTCAATTTTCAACTCATTATGGTGACAGAATATGTGCAATCAGCCTGTGAAGTCATTGTCCTAAAAAGGCAACGAAGATCGCTTCCTTCACTGCTTCTACTACTTTAACGAATATGCAATCCTTGTATTCTTATATTTTACTGTAAAATGAAAGGGAATGAATGAAAGAAAGAATTTCAGAAGAACAGTCAAAGGCTGAAATACTGCTTTCATAGCAATAAAATAGCTTCAATTTATCGTTTAAAAGCGTGAGCGTTCCCACTGTAAAATCAATTGTATTCCGTTGATAGGGAAGTTCTTCTGCGAGCATTGAATTAAGTTATTAATTTTAAAAATTAATCCATATTTTCATAATGTCATACATAAGATAATGATGCGATGGTTGAGTGTATTTAAGAATGAGATTAAGCTGTTGAGAGAGCTGTTGGATAGCAGTCGAAATATGTATAAGGATTTCACCGTTTTATTTCGGCCTTTCCCACTTATTAGATTGCTCCTACATTTCCTCATAGAGTATTGCCCCGTATCAATTTTTGTTTTTTAAATATAATTGAGGATTATTTTCAATTTAGTTAAAGTATCCTATTTTAATAATATAGAGCTAGAGGATGTTCTCAGAGATAATATTGCTGGTTGAGAAACCAAGAGATACAAATGTATTATTTTCTTTCCATCGAAGTTGACCATTTCTTAGAATAGTAATTAGTTTACTTACTGTTGCGCGGATATACTTTTCACCCTACACTGAACAACTACACCTTTCGTTTGCCGGTATTGGAACCCATGGCCTTTCTTGCTCTTACAAATAATCCTCGCATGAATTTATTTATTTCTATCTTGATTTTTTTACTGAAGGCGATGGTTTGAATCATTGCTTTCCCTAAAAACTCAGATGAGTATTAACTGCAGCGAAAAGTCTGAAAAGATAAAGAGCAGTAAGTACCTGAGGGACAGCCTGAGGAGGCGGGGAAGTTTCCCAAGCCATTGCTTACGCTACCCTCTAAAATCGTGGCTATGCTTCGCAATTTGGAAATGCCCACGGCTCGCGCGCTCTGCATTAGATTTTGACCAACAATTAGCGCATGTTTGTGGGCATGGAGGACGGGGTCGGTGACTGTGCTCAGCGATTTTCCTAGTATTTACGCAATTATTTGTACCGAAAAGAGTTCGCGAATGTTTCTTTGGCATCTCGCTGGACTTTCTTATGTAAATAGCGAGTTAAAGTATGCACAGTCTTGCAAGCTAGATACACGACGTTGAATTGTTTTTCGCTCTAATGGCCTACGGATGAGAATGCTTTTTATACTCAAACAACAGTTATGGAGAATAAACGAAAAATTCCTCCTTCAACGTGCGCTAACACTGAATTTAACATTAATTATATGCAACTAATTTATCCAAGTTTTCGGTTATAATATCCGTTTCTAAAGGAAATGACTATTATCCCTTTGTAATAAGATTGTTTCAAAATCACGCACATCTCATAAAAATTACGCGGACTTATTATTGAATTTCCTGCGATTAGCCTCTTTAGGCATCGTCGGAATCAGCCCTCGGAGGATGAGAAAGCATTTTCTGACATCGATGGAAAGTATGTTATAGTAAGCATTTGGGTGGTGAAGGCAAAAAAATAAGATATGGAAAAATAAACGTGCTGCTGTAGTTCGTTATTGTAATCCATTTTCTACTGCCAAGTCATTCTATTGCCAGTCAGAAGGATTCCTTTCTAGCAAAGCCAACATAGCTTTCGAGGGGAGAAGGTCAACGACAGGCCTATGAAAAGGCGTTAACATTGTGTTTTAGAAAAAGGAAGAAAATATGTTTTAATTTCACGAGAAAGTCTTTTCGTTCACATATTACGGACGTTCCATAGGTAGATTTCTAGATTTCCATTGGATACACAATCTTCAAATCATTTTCTTGCAATCTCTCATAATTATTAAGAAAGTCTGTGATCGCAGTAATATATTTTTCGCGATCAGTCTCCTCATAAATCTACTCTCGAATTTAATTGGAAAGTCACTCAGTCTGTCAATTTTAAGAATTTATTCATATTATGTTATGAGAATATATGAGAATATGAGTTTCATTAACGATAAGTCAATGAAGCAGCGTAAAAACTGTTGTGGAGATTGTTATATTATATTATTATATTATATTATTACCTGGGGAAAGATATTGGTCACTTTTCCACACAATTTGGTGATGGTCAGTAAGTTCTTAGTGAGGTCAATTAAGTTTTCGGGGAAGAAATAGTCTGAGAAGGACTTAGCATTCTTAGCAGTGGCAATGAAATGCTGATTCAGTTGTCTCTCAGCTGATCGTTCGGTCTGATCTTATCGAAAACTTATTCAGGGCAAAAATTATACAAATATCTCTTTGTTCACTTGTATAAATACTACTCGTACAACAAACATAATCCATTTATTCTTATATTTTTACTGTCGAATGTGATTTTACAGTAGAAAAGTTAAAAAATGAGGTAATGCATTTATAGCGGGAAAACGTCCGTAATATGTTGTTTAATGACCTGAGTGTAACCTCTGAGAAACCACTGCCATCACAAACTACGATTCCCATGATACGGAAATTATTCTGTCCAAGATGAATTATGTTATTCATATGAAAATGAATAAATAGGAAATACTTTCTTCGTAAGGTTTTAGAGTACTCAACTAAATTGTGTTATATGGCGGGTTGGTTGGGTTTTAATTTGAGAAATTGCTTAAGAGGTTGAGAGGATTGAATCGGGTAAGAATACCACAGTACTTTTACGAAATCTCATATTGAGAAGATAGCCCTTGAATTTTGTTAAGAGACTTAACGTTGCTCGAAAAGAATTGCTATTTCTTGAACATATATTATCAGTTTTAATTCGCTTAAAAATCCCTTATCCTACTTAAATATTATACCATCATATTCTCGGAGACATTTATAAGAGCTTCTTATTGAGAAACGTAGAGAAGAAAATGTATTACACTTCTCCTCCTCTTCAAAGTTGGCCACCTCTTACGTTATTAATTTTTTACTCATTGTCAGCTTCACACGCTTAAACACACTTTTCACTTCCACTTTTCACTTTCGACTGAACATAGATCCTCCTTAGCGCGTGTCGTTTGTGACTATCTAATAGCGCAATCGAAACCAAAGATATATTTGACTTAATTGCTCAAATCTGAGGTCATGTTTTCGAGGGATAAGTAGGAAGTAGCCGATGTAATCTTAAAAAGAATTAATGCCAATTCTTTTTCCAGATTAGAAAAAAATCCAACAAAACGACGGAATCATAAGACCCGCGAAAGCAGCCATATTATATGGAATTTTTAGAGCGAATAAATGTATATCTGTACGAGCCAGGGAAAATGTGTAAATACTGAAATTATTTCCAATAATACGATACAGTATGCTACCCACTCCACCATGTCGCTCTTAAAAGTAAATATGCTCCCGTTGTTTGACCATTCGCCGGCGGGAATGACAATCTTTAAGCAAACAGATGAAATAGTCTATTTATTACAATTTATCTACTACTATACAAATAGTTATTGAATTGAAAAGGCAATAGAGTGAATTGCTACAAAGTAACAAATGCACACTGTGGGTGTCCAAATATAATCTACTGAATTCTGAACAATTTGACGTAAAGAAACCAATGAGTTTCACTGTGAGTTTAAAATTCTAAGAGAAAGACATGCAGATGGAATAATTAGTAACTCTCTTATCTAATCCCTTCACATTCTGGATGACTACGACCTTACATTAGTAGAAGAGGTTATGCTGAAAATTCCTAACTTTCTGTCGTAACCATGCAAAAAGGGAGTGATATCTTCCCTGGGTGACTTTTACAGAGCAAAATTGCAAACATTCAACTGCCATTAAAATATTTTCGAACTCTGCCGAGATTTAAAAAAAAATCGTTGGCCCGAACGGAGCAAAATTTCTAGTACGTCTGATATTTTCTGAGATGTTAAAAAAGTTTTATGCTGTTTTATAGACGTGATATTTGTAATTTATTTTGAAATTTTCAAAAGTAAATAATAATGTAATGGCCACAGGTTAAAAACCATTGTTAAAAGTACTTCAAATTTCGAGGTAATTTCGCTCTTATGGGCTTTCAACGGGAATCGAACCTGGGTTGGTTGTAACAGTTCATTATAACTCCTTTATAGGTTATGTTACGGAATATAACTTTCAATTAGCTGATAATGATGCCATGCATCGAAACCCTATTCGTATGTGTCGTTATTTATTGTGGTGTTGTATAAATAAATGTACTTAGTCAACTTCCTTTTGTTAGCAGTCAATACACATAACGTAAAACTTTCATTAATTTTCATACTTCGTTAGTGCGGATGTTGCTAGAACTTAACAATTAGCTGCTAACATTCTTAGGCTACGATATCATAAGTAGGGCATAATAATAATCCGTAGCTAGCGATAAATTAATCCTAAACAGAAAAAGGACGAACGAATTGACAACGAAATACAATTGAGTACAATTGAGTACGAAATACAATTGGAATTTCATGGGTGATTAAGGTGGGCCAGAGATCATTGATGTTGGGCCAACGTGTCGTTGCTTTGGAAGAATTTAAGAATTTTTTCTCGCTCAACACTCCTGATTTGCTTGGTTACGTAACGACGTACATGCTCTCGTCTTTCATGCTAAAGCGAGAGTTACTTCATACCTCCATCGTTTCTACGACACCCAGCCTCGTGCCCCGGAGCCCCCTCTAACATGTTTTGCACACTTCAATGTGCCAAACTACTGCAATTCATGGTCAAAATATGAGGAAAATTCCAATGCGAAGAGCGGGTTCTCCCTCCTTGAAGAGATCCCACCAACCCCTCCCCCAATGAATGCCTGCCCCTCTAAGTTGAACGGGAAAATTTCTCCAGAATCACATTGAAATATTTAACGCAGTTTCGCGTTTCAAAGTGATTTCAAATAGAAATCGTCAATGGAGTCAATACATTTAACGACCCGCAAGATCGGTTGATCCAAATTATGAAACGAAAAGTTTAGCCCCAATTAAAAAAAAATACGTGGAATGTTCCGGTCAATTATAGACGAACTGATAATAACGTATTCTAAAGGTTTCAGGTCGACGTTTTCCGTTTAGCATTTCTATAGGTCAGTGGCAGTTGATAAGTAACAATCCACTCCATTTTCATATCATCTCAATGACCACTAATAATTGAAAAGGCTATTTTCGAACGTGCAATATAAATTTTTGCAAAGCACCTTACTCGTATTCGTGGGACACCGAGTGCTCCCGTTGATAGAAATTGCTTCAGAATACTGTTTTCGGTTAGTTTTAGCAATAAGTAAATTTCATTTCTTGCACTCTCCATCCAAGTGAAAGGGTTAATTAAGATTTTTCATGGAATCACTTTTTAATCAAGAGAAGAAATTTCTCATTAACAGCCATGCGGTTTTTCCTCCAAACCAACTTACCTTTGCTTTTAATATTTCGTGAAAGGCGTTCTGACTTGACACGAGGAGGAGCAGTTTAATAAAATATTTTTCTCCCTTAACAAAATTCGAGTTACACGTTTCATTAGCTCGGTGGAATCGGTTTGTTTTAATGCATTCCTTAGCAGTTTTTTAATAAGCATAATTTTGTTTTTTTAAGCATGCATACATTTTTGTTTAATATTTTCCACACCCTTATCACCGATAAAATCAATTAAACAGACCCATTTCTATTTCATTGAATGCATTATTCCTTAAGGAGGTATTCCAAATGTCCAACATTTCTCTTTGTTATCTGTGAAAAAGAGTTTAAAAGATTTTTCCATGTGGAATTAAGTTGAAAACTTAAAAATATTCTCAAGGACTGTGCGATACGTATTTCGGAATATGTCGTAGTGATATTAATTGAGAATTAGACCTTCTTCCACAAAGTACATAGTAGTGTTCAACGAAATGTGTAGACGGAATTGTAGAATTACGGAATAATTCTGTTCGGTGCAAATAATTGCAAAAATATCAAGAAAGGTGGCGATGTGATGAAGGCAGTCGCCGACCTGGTGAATCCCGTCCACCAAGAACTGTTTGCTCCCTCATGTCAGATCGCGCTAATTCTTGGTCAAAATCTAATGCAGGGACGTTAGCCGTGGGCATTTCCAACTCGCGAAGCAGGGCCACGATTTTGGAGGGCAAAATACGACACAGTGGTATGGGAAACTTTCTTGACTCCTCTGCCCGTCCCTAAGGTCTTTATATTTTAGTCGTAACTCTGGAAATACTCATCCGAGTATTCATGGAAAAGAATAATTTAAGCCAACGTCGTCAGTCAAAAATTAAAACGGAAAAATTTCATTAATGCGAAAATTGAAACTTTTAAAATAAAAGTTCCGCCTATCAACGAGTGTTATTGATTATCTAAATGCCAGGTATTTCTGAAAATTAAACTCCCCTTTCTCTCAAACTCACATTCAAATGTAAATTTCGCAAAGCGATTTCTGGAGAATGAATGGTGAATCTGCTCTAACCATATCTTGAAATGAACTTTGATTTGAAAATCCGTCGAAGTGTAAAGCGGAGGTTTGCATTGTGGATAAACATCGTTTAAGAACACGAAGGAAGGAGATACGTATGACAGCATTAAAATATCAGAGTAAAATCTTAATTTCGTGTATCTATGGGCTTGATGCCTTGAATACTGTGAAGGCGTTTGAATGACACGTAGACGGCTCTTATTCAATTCACCACAGTTCATTTGCCGATATGTTTTGTGGATTGAGGCAAAAGATCGACTCAGCCAACAAAAATGATTTCCACTGAGAAAACTTTGTTCAACATTGGGCGCTCATTGAGGCAAACAACATTGACTTCTTTTCAGTAAGTGAGGCTCTTCTCTATCACACACACTCCGCTTAAACCCGATAACCCGAACAATCGCCTACACAGATCAAATCTCTTCGCTGATTGTAACTTATATTTCGTAGAAAGAACTACAATATTGCTTCATAATTATGCGTTATAATGAATCCTCACTACCCTCCCGGGTTCGATTCCCATTGGGATCCCACCCGTGCGAAAAGATCTCAGCTGTCGAAGCATATTTTGAAATGGTGCATTCAATTATCTCGTTCACAACTGCTGATTTGCGTAGTTTCATAGGGAAATCTCATTAGTTAGATGCTCTCGTCTCCATGCAGGAGTGAGAGTTAATTCATGATTCCATCCTCCATTGTTTCCACTGCTTAATGCCAAACTGCTCCAACTCATGGTCAAAATAAAACGAGTGGAATAAGAGGAAAATGCCAATGTCAAGAGCAGATTCTCCTCTCATGAAGAACTACCGTCCAACCATCCAACAATTAGTACCTTCTCCTCTAAGTTGAACGGGAAATTTTCTACAGATTCATTTTGAAACATTTACCTTTTTCGCATCTTTAAGTGAGGTTTCAAACATATATCATCATTTGAACAATTTTGCGTCAAAAAATGAATTTTACCCACAAAATTTATATCTCTCGGAGTCGCAGTGTTGTGCTTCAATTGCTTGATGAGTGAAATTCATTGTTATCACGGCATATAAACGCTGCTTTCATTCACTTTCGTTGTACACGTTGTCTACGTTGGACCAAAGTTGCTCGAACGAACTCATTCAGTTATTTTATTCGATTAACAATAATCTACGCGAAAACCCTACTATATCGATGAAAAATGGTTGCGAATCTCTCAAAATTTTCTCTCATTTGACACAAGACGAAAAGATAATCCAACTAAATCCACTGTTTCGGTCTTAACTTTGTGGCTTCTCTTCAAGATAAAAGAGGAATAAAATTCAAGTTAAAGTAGTTTTCATTTCTCTCTGGGGATTTATACTAATTTTCATACAACTGGAGGTCCACGAGAGAAATGTATTTTTTTATCTTAAATCTTACGAATTCGTTATTTGATTCTAAACGAAATAATTGAAAAATTCAAAAGAAACTCTCTCTCCTACTTCGCAATTTGTAAGGAAATTGATGTATATTGAAATCCCGTTGAAAGATTTGAAATTCAGTTAGCAGTACGTATTTAGTCAGATTTTCCAAATTATCCTACTCCAGCTGAATATGGATCCTAGATTATTTTGATTGAATTGGTTAAGCGACGGTGGAGGAAATTTGTGGGATCGCCATGAAACGCAAGACAGGTCACATGCCGAACACGTATGGCAATTCCTATTTATCATAATGTCTTACTTTTTAAACATTCATTCCTTAAAGATTTTCATGGGCGAAAGAAATTAACGAAAACTGAAAACCTTTGTCTCAGGAAACCTTTTCCCCTTCATTTTCGAAGATTTCGCGAGAAAGTGCGTGTCGAGTCCAAGGTAAGGAAGGAATTCCCCCAAAACGACCGCGAGTGGAGAACTCGAATTAGTCCTGAGAAATTGTTCTAATGAAGTTCAATATTTTTTAGTGGCTTCATTTGATTGAAGAGGCAATCAGGGTGGATGGGGTCCTTTGGTGTACTAACATTAGCGTTTTATGAATTTTCTACTCTCGATGGTCTTCCCTTTGTTTCGCTACATTAAATTATTTTTCGCACTTTGTTTCGATAACATCACAATTAACGACTCAGTTTAGATTTTCGTTTCATTTCCTTTCATTTTCGTTCCGTTTTCTTCCAGAAATGGTTTTCATGATTTCGCTTGTTGACCTACGCAATCATTTCACATGTTATTAAATTCACTTTTTTTCAAACGTCCTTACGATTAGCTAACCTACCTGTTGACTCTGTGTTTTTCATTAATTCTTTGACTTTGGCACTTTGACTTTGAAAAGTTCTTTATCTAATCGTCATTTTCTTATAACATAAACCTGCCATATGACTTATTGAGTATGGTTTTATGTATTATCCTCTGCAGTGCATCCATAATCCTTCAGCAATGATAGCTTAATTTAGCAATAAGGTTGATAATTTTTGTAGTAACTACTGAAAAAAAAAGAAAATTTGCGGAAAAACTTCGCAATTGACTTTTTCTTTTACCTTGATGCTTCCTTTCAGTTTTATAGAATGTTGCGTTCAGTTACGACTGACCTCCAAAACTAGTCCGTATTGATATTTTCACTCACTCCCCTCGACATTTATTCTTCGATTCATACCAATTCATGCGGAGGTTTAGTTTATAAAAAAAAAGAATTAAAGCCGTTGTGAGTTTTACTGAATTAAAAAAGGAATCGGGGAATTCACTGCTCTATTTCGGTTTCTCCAAATGATAAGATTGCTCTAGGATTACGTCGTAAGGAGGGTATTTACATCGACCCGTAATAATTATTATTTCTTAAATGTAAATAAATAATATTTTCGATTTGTTTAAAGTATCGATAGAAGGGATACAAGTGTTCTTCAATCATCACTATTGTTAAAAGTGCTTCGACGGTTTAGATAATTTCGCACGGATGGGCTTCCAACGGGAATCGAACCCACGATGGTTTTAAGAATTCATTATTAATCATCATTAGGCCTTACTATGAAATTAGCGAAGAGCTGTGATCTGCGTAGGCGACTGTGTAGGATTTATGGTTTAGGGTGTGTATAAGCGTGTGATAGAGAAGATCCTTAAGAACTGAAACGGTGTTAATGTGATTGCATCAATAAACACTTATACCGACTATTGTTACCCTAAATTTTCTTTCTGGAACTCTATTTCTTTTGGTTGAGTTGTTCTTTTGCCTCAATCCACGAAAAGTATCGGCTGATAAACGGTTGTGGCGTGGAATTGAAAGAAAGCTTCTTCGTGGCACTGAGACGCCACCTACGTATGTATCCTGCAAGCCTCCTTACGGCTGATGGCAGGTGGTGCTTGAACCATGACTATGATTCGATCATTGTCACATTTCATAGAAGAATATAGAGAAAATAATGACGAAATTTCATGTGTCATTTTCTACATTGGTTGGCTATTTTATTTCCTGAGAGTCGAGTGAGTCGCAAAATGTATGGAGATATCAATGTTTACTTCCCATAGTTCCTTAATGGGCAGTTGAGCTATTCTGAGTGTGGGTGTGGATGGGTGAATTCGCCTAAAACTAGAGAACCAATTGTCGTGACCATTTTGAGAACTAGCAAAATGAATCAAGGATCGATGTACGAACTTGAGACAATTTTCATAAGAAAGAAATCTTATACAATCATATTCTTATCGTCTATTAAGAATTTCGGCCCCAGAATATGAGAACTTTGATTTGAAAATTTTCATTTTTGATAATCTGTCCCATTGATCTAAGTTAAGATGAGAGATGTTAGCTTTTCTTTCGTACAGATATGAATACTTATTTAACCCTATCTCTATTTTCCCCGTTGATAATCAACTTCAGCTAGTATTTTATAAATTCCTTGTAAGGTGGAATTCTTCTTATACAAGTCTCAACTTTCGCATAATTTGAAATTTTTCATTATAGTATTTTCCTGATGGCGAGGGCTTAAATCATTCTTTTCTCTAACAAATTTCGATGGATATTTCCAGCGTTACTGCTGAAAAGATAAAGAGCAGGTAGTATGTACCTGAGGAACGGAATGAAAAGGTAGGAAAGTTTTCCACACTATTGTTTACGTTAGCCTCCAAAATCGTGGCTATGCTTCGCGATTTGGAAATGCTCCCGGTTAACGCCTCTGTGTTAAATTTTCACCAATAATTATGGCATTTTAATTCGTGGGAGCAAACAGCTTCCGATTTCGTTACTTGATTTTCCAACCGTTTAATTGAAATTTTCAAACAAAAGTTTCTTTTCAACTCCTCAAATTGCTAGAAAATTGGTGTTTCATAATAGCCTGTTATCGCATTTGGAATTCAGTAAACAGTACGTAAAGTACTTGTATTATGTCGGATTTTCCAAATTATCCTTCCCCCGCTGAATATGGATTGCAGTAATTAAACGACGATAGAGAAAATTGGTTGAAACGCCATGCAAGAAAGGGTATTTGTACCTTGTGAAAGACTGAATACGTTTCACGATTCCGATTCACCACCACTTCTCATTTTTTAAACATTCACTAGTTAAATTTTTTCACGGGAAAAAGAAGTTGGCGAAAACTGGAAACCTTTGTCTCGGGGGCTCCCGGTTAGCCAAGTGGGCAACGCGTTCGACTTCAGCGAAAGTGGTCCCGGGTTCGATTCCCGGTGGGGGCCTACGTGCGAAATGACCTAAGCTGTCGAAGCACTTTTAACAACACTACTACTACTTTGTCTCGGGAAACCCCTTCCTATTAGAAGACACCGCGATATTGCGACAAAGTGCCTCTCATATCCAAGGAAGGGGAGAGTTTTATTTGAGGAAAATTTTCTTTTCTCTAAATAACTTGGAACTGAAATTCCAGCGTAACGACTGAAAAGATAATGAACGGGTAGTATCAGAGGGACGGACTGAGGAGGCAAGAAGGCAAGTTTCCCACACCACACGTTACCCTCCAAAACATAGAGTAACTCTATGCTCCAAAATCGTGGCCCTGCTTCGCGAGTTGGAATTGCCAACGGCTGACCCCTCTGCATTAGATTTTGATCAAAAATTAGATCATTTTGATTTGTAGAAGCACACAGTGCTTGGGGGATTGGGTCCATCTTGTAGGCGACCGCCTTCACCGCAAAACCGCCTTCCTTGATATTTATGCATTTACAATTTACATTGTATTTGTACCGAAAAGAATGATTTCCCGAATGTTTCTTTTAAATCTCGTTGAGCTCTATTATATACCTTTCGAAAAAAGGTATCGCCAGTTTAAAGGGGAAAGACTTGGAATACGCGATGATGAATTTTATTAATCTCTATTTGAATTGGAGAAGATGAGTGTGGGAGAAACCACTCGAATAAGAATGCGTCGACTGACTGATATGGTTGGTCCGCTGAGTAGTAGTAGTCCAAGAAATACAGTGTTGTACTTTCTAGTATTCGCTTAACGAGATTAAATTACCGACGAAAAATATTCGAACAATTCCTCAACACCGTGATTTCAATTCTTTTGTTAACTTATTCTAAACGGTAATTTCTCTTCTTGTTTCCATTTCACCATCTATAAAACTCGCAAAAAATATATTTCATTTACATTTTTCTCTCATTGCCTAGAGATGATCTTTATGTATTAAAGTAAAGATACATAATAATTTATATCTTAATTTTTAATTTAAATATGTCTTATTCCGAAGTACGTATTGCAAAGGCCTTGAGAATGTTCTTGAATTTTAGATTTGATTGTACGTAAAAGAATAATTCGAAATTAATTTTGAAAAATTAAGAGAAATCTTGGACATTTGAATGCCTCCTTAGGAAATGCTACCTCCCATGAAATAGAAATGTCAGGTATTTGTATATTTCGGCTCAGTGCTATTGGTTCGAATTTATCGGTGATAACTTGTGAGTTAAAAATATTAAACGTTCAAAGATCTACATTTATTAAAAAGACTGCTAAGGAATGCATTATAAAGAGTCGATTCTATACATCTAGTGAAATTTAAGACTCGAATTTCGTTAAGTTGGAAAAATATTATTTTGTTTGCTCATCCTGAGGTCAAGTCAAAATGACTTTCACGAAATGTTAAAGGCAAAGATTTCGTTAGAAGTAAGAATCACAAGTCTGTAAGTGGCAAATTTATCTTCCTGACTGAGAAATGATGACATAAAAACCATAAAGAATCTAAATGTTCCCCTTACACTTTGTTAGCCAGATGGAAAATGCAAGGAATAAAATTAGCTTTTAACTAAAACTAACCAATAACAACGATCTAAAGGAATGTTTCTCGACGGAAGTACCCGGTGTCCCACTAGTGCGAATAAGGTGCTTCGTAAACATTTAAACTGTAAATTCGAAAAAAGCAGTTCTGATTAATGGTGATCATTGATGTGAGAATGGGGATGATATCACGTGGATTGGCATGTATTGTTACATACTTATAAACTCTCCTAAAGGAGTGTTAAACGGAAATAGTCGACCGGAAGCCTTAACGTCTTCGCATACTTTATCATCAGTTCGCATGTATTCTGGAACTGGATAGTCGAATTTATTGAACAAGACAAAAGCTATTCTTATAGTGTTTAATTTTTTTTTGTACTTCCTACAGAGTTCAACGAAAACTTTACAGTTATGACTTAAAATGAATGTCTGTTTACTTACTGGTCTAGCGCGGAAGTAAATGTAATGTATATAGAAAGTAATGTTGAGAACAGAGTGAAATGTCGCGGGTAAATAAGTTAGGCATGCAAGCATTGCAATATTGGGCCAAGGAGTAGTTGCATTGGAAGAATTTAAGTAATTTTTCTCGTTCATTACTGCTGATTTCCGTGGTTTCATAGCGAGTCATAGACTCTCGCTCTTGATGCTGGAGTGAGAGGTGGTGGTAGTATCCCCTCTATCGTTTACCCTTCAAAATGGCCAGGAACGTGCCTTACAATCCCTTCCACCATATTCCCCACGCTTCTGAATGCCAAACTGCTCCAATTCATAGTCAAAATGGAACGAGTGGAATAAGTGGGAATTTTTAATGTTCAGAGCAGGGTCAAATCTTGCTCTTGCAGGGTCAAATCTTGCTAAACCGGAAATTTTCTCCAGATTAATTTTGAAACATTTAAATTTTTTCACGTTTTAAAGCGATTTCAAATATAAATCGTCCTTTGTATAAGTCTGACGAAAAAATTAATTTTTCCCGTAAAATCTATATCCCTCGGAGTCGTAATATTTGTGCTGCCACTTCTTACGAATGAAATATGTTTAATTATTTTTATTGTACGGATTAGACAAAAACTTAGTTCTCATTTACTTTCTTCTAAGACTTGTTCGTGACTGTAATGAACTAAAAGCAACTCCGTTATGGCTGATGCTTAATATTGCCATTCATCTTGAAAAGTTCTTATCGATCATTATCAATTATTCATTAGACTATTATTACGCGAACATGTTCCATTGATACAATTCTGGCTCAGTAAGGCAAGCTACCTCACTCCTCATCCTGCAGTGAGCCTCATTCTAATGAGGGGATGAGGATGCAACAAGGTTTCGGGCGGTTGATTTCACTGATAGAAGTCGATATTGCCCTTATTTACTATAATTACTACTTTTCTTAAAATCATACGATGAGTAAATTAATTCTAAATAGTTTATTTATAACACTTTCATTTTTAATCTTGACAAACATGTATGAGAGACAAAAGTACTCACGTCGCATGTTACCTGCCAGGAGTAGAAATTTTATTGGTAATTTGTGACCACTATGTTTACATGCAGTAGTTGAAAATTTTCGTATATTGGACCCTCGCTGTTCGATCAGATTTATTCAGTAATCAATTAGAATGATCTATGCGAAAAGTCTTTAACGAGAGGCGCGAAGCTCTCCAAATTTTCACTTATTTGTGACGAGCCGAAAATAGAATTGAACTAAATCCACTATTCGGCCTCAGCTTCGAGACATCTAATCATGAGAGGAGTAGTAAGTATCGTCTTGAAATAGTTTCATTTCTCTCTCAACAATTCAACTGAATTTGATTGAAGTGGAAGAACATTTGAACGTAGCAAAGATTGAGGACGTATGATGATTCCTATTTATCATAATGTCTTATTTTTAAACATTCAAAGGACTCAAAAAGTAAGACTAAATGGGAGGTACTCCGATGGGGCAAATGTAACATTTGGAATTCCGCAAGGGAGTGCAATAGATTAAGAATAGTATTAAGTGGAGTGGAATAGTATTAAGAAAGGAATACTTTGCTATACCCGTTCTTTGCCGCCTTGGTTTAATTTTTAAGTCGTGTCATTTTCCCAAGGAAATCTCAAAATTCAAGGAAAATTTCTCAATTTACAAAAGGACGAGAGAACTGAGCGTAAGAAATTTTAAATCAATAATATCTAATTATTACATATTTCCGCGCTAAACCAGTGAGTAACTAGACATTCGCTTTACGTCATAACCATGAAGTTTTCATTGAACTCTGTGGGAAGTACACAGAAAAATTAAACACTATAAGGATGCCTTTAGTCTTGTTCAATGAATTCGATACATTTAACTATCCGGTATTATTACTCTCAACGGACCATTATATTAGTCAGCATAGTCAGTAGTCACATTCTTTTTCGAGTGCTTCCTCCCACACTCATCTCCTTCAATTCAATAGAGATCTCCTATTCTTGCAATGAGCCTCATTCCCTCTGATAAGGTTTCGGTAATTAACGGTGAGGGAATGAGGATCCAGCAAGGTTGATTTCACTGATAGAAGTCCTCACTTTACCAATATTGCCTTAACTTATTCCCTTTTCTTAAATCATACGATGTGTAAATCAATTCTAAATGGCTCAATTGTAAGCAATTCCTTGACATGCTTTAGACCTAGGAGAAACAAGTCTTGACGTCGTACGCTTCCTGCCGTGAGCCAAAATTTGACGGGTATCTCATGACCACCATTCCATTCATACTATTACTGTTGAAAATTCTCGTTCTCTGGACTCGAACGAATTTATTCAGTTACTTCAATCGATTAAGAATGCGAAAAATCATTCACAATGGTGAAAGAAAGGCGCGAAGCTTTCCAAGTCTCCTCTTATTTGTGACGAGACTAAAAAAGAATTTCCACTGTTTTGGCCTCAACTTTGAGGCAGCTTTTGATGATAAGAGAGGAATTAAAACGTGTTAAGGTTGATTTTATTACTCTGTCAATAATTTAACTAATCCTAATAGGTTTGTAAAAAAGTGATAAACTTCATCACTCTATTTTAGCCAATTAATTGTACTTTTCGAACGGAACTCCCCTTTCGACTTCGCAATTTGTAAGGTAATTCATGTACATTGATATACCGTTAAAGCATTTGGAATTCAGTTAGCCATACGTTTTTAGTCAGACTCTCCAAGTTATCCTTCCCCCGCTGAATATCGGATCCACGGATCCATTTCGACTGATCTGTTAAAGCAACGACAGGATCGCCAAGAATCACAAATGGGCAAATGAACCTACCGAAAATTGAACATGTATGACGATGCTTACTTTTCATCATGACTGATATTTTAAATAGCCGTTCTTTAAAGATTTTCACGGACAAAAGAAATGGACCTTTGCCTTCGGAAACCTTTCTTTGCGAAGGTACGGCGACATCGCGACAAAGTGCGTCTCGGGTGCAATACATTTTTTGGACTCTCGCAATGTTACAGAAACGATTGAATTAGATGAAATAAAATAGGATTAAACATGGTTAATTTAGTGGAAAATGGTATGATTATCGCGTAGACGTTAGCGATTTGGCCTTTCGCATAATAATGTGGAGTCTTGAAACATGGTATAAATTAGAGTTATGTTAGATGTAAAACTAAAAATTTTACTTTATTTGTTGTAGAGCTTACTCTTCCAATTCTACCCATTCCGATGAGAATTCAATTTCGAATCTCTGCATAGTCAAAATTCAGTTGTTAAAACATGATCCACCAGGGATTCGGCTCCTTGGTAACGATCATTAATAGAGACAATAATGAACTCGCACGTCTTGTGATGGAAAATATTATCCACCCGTTATAAACAATTAATCATCCTTCTGAAACGGAAGGATTGGCTTAAATATTTGTTCATGGATAATTTTACCTAAGAAATAAATTGTATTAAGCTTCAGCGCTTTTGTGCTTCTAATCGGTGGTTTCCAGTTTTTCGTACTCTGGTCTAACTTTCGTTTTCGGAACATCGGAAATCTATTTTTGTTTTTTGAATTCGAGCAATAACAAATCTGTCAACTTTCGTTGCTAAATTTCGTAGCGTATTTCTATTTATCTATGTAATTGGTTGATAAGCTAATTCGTTAGGTTAATTTGTTAACTCAAAGGTACGCGCTGCTTCTGCATAAAGATTCCAACTCCCTTCTTTGGAGTTTAATAGTTCGGTTCGGTGCGACGGTGCGCCAATTAGCCGAATGTGCTCTTGCACTTTATTGGCGGTGTGGCATAGAGGTGAAACAGGAATACGCTGAGGGGCTTGCTGAGGTGCAGGTGAGGATAATATTTAGGGTATTAGGAGGTTAAAAGGGTAATTACATTTAGGTAGGTTGCATAGGTTTTGTCGAATTCGGAGGCGTCCGTGGTCAGGCAGATATCATTTTATTTCCTTGATCTTTTATTTCGTTAGTAGGGGTGAAATTGGAATTTGTGGATTACTAGTTTCGGGACCTTGATGCGTTTTTTCCTCCAGGTTCTGGGTGTATAGTTCCACATACTATTTAAAAGGGGGTTGTCGATATTGGTGAGATTTAAATTTAACTTATTTGGCGAATTATTTGGTGACAAGTTGAGAGGTTCTTGCGAAAGCCCATTTGTTCGGGGATTATTATGTTATTGGTTTGAAGATGCATATTTATTCTATGGAGAATTATTTTCTCGAAGACCTTTGAGATGGATGAGAGCAGAGTAATTGGACGGTGATTTGAAATTAGGGTTGGATCTTTTGAAGGTTTAGGAATCAAAACGACATGGCCAAGTTTCCAACTGGAGGGGAGTTCATTCACAAAGTCCATTAAATACTTTCTCCTTGCCGGAGTCTTGCATCGGTTAATTTAAATGTACGCGGAAACTGTTCTTTCCTGAAAGATTTCCAGGAATTACTGTTTGGCTTTCAAAACACCTTACTTTTAGAAAGGTCTCCTGATCTAGACTAAATAATTTGAAAATCCTCTAATAGGAAATGCATCTATAGTTTTTTTCCTCTTGCGGACGTGTTCTTGTACAAGATTGAGTACCTGCTACAAAATCGAATGTATCAAGAGAAAAATATTAAGAGAAATTATACCGAGAAATTATTATGATAAATTATGCTGTTCCTCCGTTTGTGGCTCAGTACACGAGAATTAAGTTTGCATTTTTGTATACATAATTAGGAAATTTTAATTAAAGCTTCCATCTGCTTTACGTAACTCAGTTTCGGGCATCAAAATTAACTAGTTATATCAAGAAAGTTATGTGCAAGAAACGTATAAAATTATTAACTCACGTTGACTAATATTTATTTTTACTTTAGTTTAATTTGAATGTTTTTTCTAGTAAACATTCCGACCTAATGTTCGGCGGTAGTATTGCTTATACTGGTACGATATATCATTTTGATAACATTTTTTGCTGTCTTCCCTAATCTTGATCAAAAAAATACTTATTCTTTACCATAAACTAGTGCTAGTGGATTGCCAATCCGTTACATTCCCTGGAAAATTTGAAACCAGGCCAGTTTCAGATTTCACACTATATTACTAAAACTTGTACCACATGCAGATTAATCAAATTAAATTCGGCGGTTAACAGGGCATGCTTGTCTAATTGTAATTTTTGTAGATGGTAATAAATTGATACTTTTCAGGTTGCCGTTAAAATTTCCTCATGTAGAACATCAAGAAACATTCTTAAAGGATGCTATTACATTCCTTCGGGATACAAATCACTTAATCGTCTTGTCAGCTGGGAGTTACCCACTTTTCGATCAGCAGATACGACGAATGGGCACTTGATTCCTTCTCATCATCGGAGGGAAGCCCGGCCCTTGCTCATCCTGCTCCCGGAGCTGCAAACTAGGACTAAGAAAACTTCGACATTTGTGGTGGACATTAACTTCGAGAATCTCCGTATAGCAGCGAACTTCGATCAAATCGGACACTGCTGAATCTCGGAGGACCTCTACACGAAGTACCTACCAAGGTGCTAAATCAGCTCGACGGCAGCAACCCAGAAAGGAGATTCAACCAAGAGTAAGTTTGATTTCTTTATCAATATTCGTTGTCGATGCGATTGCCTGAAACGGGCATTCCGTGCGTACGAGGACCTTCATTTAAGAGTTCCTTTATAGTAAACTTTCGAGGTTATAAGAATCTCTTACTTTATGGAGTATTAAATACTTCAGGGTGCGCAGTGTTAGATGAATCGCGGTAAAACAGCCTCCAGACCAGATATTGATTACTTACTCAAAGTAATTATTAAAATCTTAACTTGGTGATTCCCTAATGGAGTACTCGCATCTCCGTTATGAATGATTTAGCTTGTATAATAGATCTTTCGAAACAATCTTTAAGGGCAAATTTGCGTGGTCCTGATGTTGTCCAGTTCAGTTTTCTAGGAAATTTTGATATTCTATTCAAGAATAGCAAAATAGCGGAGATTAGCGCTATTAGAATTCTAAAGCTAATTCCTATCGGTGATAATTAACAAATGAGTCTCTAAACTGCGTAGTCCGCTCAAATGTTTCATTAATCGTCACATGCACACAAGTTTCTTTTTATATGCTAGGAACTGAAATTTTAAGAGGTTCTAAGAGTTTTGAGAACTTTACTTGCATTGACTTCTTCCACATTCCTAATAGACTTTAAAAAATGAGACTTGATTTCTCCAACATATACGAAAATAGTTTCTTGCCATTCAGAGGTAAACTTTCATTCAAGGAACCTTCTATTAAAATGTTTTTAAAAGTCTGCAAAGCAGTATCGGGCAAGCAGAATAAAGAATAGTTAAGGATAGGAAGTTACTGTACGGATCTCGTTTCTGAATCTGTTAATGTTTCTTGTGCCATTGACATTACTAACGTTAACCGGTAAAGACTTCTCTTAACACTTCTGGTATTAAGACTGGTAGCCGGGTTTTACTGATATTATACTATACTTGCCAATTATATATGCCAATTAATTTGCTTAAATTTTCTTATGTTCCGTAACAATATTCTATCCTCGGGGTAGAATTAACATTACCTAGGTTCACTTAACTCTTCGCCTTCAAATTTTTCATGAACCTTGATTAACAATGTAACTTTTCATTTGTAGAAATGTTGTACTTTTTACACTTAGTTTAAGCTTTAAAAAATTCCTCACTCACTTCTAAAAATAATAGCTCCTTTATTTTTTTGCACTTTGCACTAACTGGTGGTTCACCTGCGCATTTTATATCGGAATTGTGCATAAATTATGTAGCTGCCACACCATCCTAGACTCTTGAAATTGCCTTTTCGGTTAACACTTCTTTCGAAACCTGGGATCCTCGCTATATTAGAGAGCCTCTCTTGATTCGTGTAAAAAGGTTTAAAGAAATGACCTTTGCTATAATACCAAAGTAGTTATCAGCGTAAAATTAATATTTCGCCTGTTTTTTTAAAACTGGAAAAAAACTTTTTTAAACTTTAGTAAAGGGCAAGAAGATTTTAAAGACTTCTACTTGCAGTCTTACGTAATTGCTTGGTAACTTAACATTGGCATTTGAATGTTAAAAAAGCGTAATACGTTCAACTACATTCTTAGAAATTTACTCCATAAGATGAAGTTTAGATTCCGCCGCGAACAAATAAGTTTAAGTTAGTTCCACGTTTCAGTTATGTGTACGAAAACTTGGAAAGTTTGGTACATAATGAAATGGACACTCCTATAAAGGTTAAATTCTGTATCACGGTACTTTCAATAGCATCTTTCAAGGTAGCATGCATAATCTGCTTTTTTGACCCCCCCTGGATTTTTTAACTTGGCCTCTGGAGATAATTCTTAATTTGTTTATACGGTCTCCTCAAATGTCCTATCAAGGGATAAAACTATATAATGCGTAATCTGTAGTATCTCATTCCAGTATAACTATATTTGAAATCTTTGGCTTTAGTTTAGCTGCAGTTTGAGAGACTCCGTGCAGCAGGGAACTTCGATAGACTCCGACTTCGCAGATTGCAAATTGCTGTGTCTACTGAGGACCGCTACGAAAGACCAAGGACCAACGAAGTTTCTACATAAGAAAAACGGCAGCTACCCAAATGGAAGATTCAGCAAAGGTAAGTGCCATTTCTTTAATATTCTAGTTGGCTATAAATCACCTGAAATAAGTGGACGTATTACCTATCGTAAGTGCGTTGGCGTATCGCTGGTTAATGAAGAGTTTCGAGCAAAATTAAGACTTTCGGAGGTATTACGGAATTATTTGGAGCAAAATAAATTCCGGGATTGTTTTTTGTGTGCAGGCTTGCATGTTACAAAGGACGGTAGAATAGCGTTAACTTATTAAATAAATAGCTTCATTTGAAATTCTCATAGCTGGTTGAGTTTCATCTGATGGCCAGTAATTACCGCTCAGTCAAACTTTTCGTATGTTAGTGTATGTAATTTTTCGAACCTCTGTCTTAGAGGTAAAATTACGAAAAACAAGTGTCAAGAGAATAGAAAATTTTGCTTAAGTTACTAATATTTAATTATTCACTTGTCAAATTTAAACATACAATTCAGTTAAAATGATCATACACTTTTTCATTTCTACAAAGTCTTTTTTTTTCTCAGTCTTGGTCCACTCGTGCATTCTCGATTAGCGTAGAACAGACGGCTTCATTCCTTTCTTACCCAGTAGGTTATAGGGATATTACTGCACTGCCTTAAACTGCTTCGAATTGCTTGTAATCTTAGTTTTTCAAAGTGTATGATCTTCGCTAAATTTAGGAGGATTAGTTTTCTCATTATTTGATATATTTGGAAACTTTTCAAATATAGAGATTTTCATAAACGGTAGAATTTTATAAAAAATCTTTCTGATGGTATCATGATTTCCTTAAATATTTAGATTGAATTTTACTGGGTAATTGGTAATTTTAAATTTTGTGAACAAATAAGTTTAGGATAGTTTCTCTTTAGATTTAGTGTACCAAAATTGGAAAGGAATGTGAACTTTTATATTACTCAGTGGGCAAATTCAGCACTACAACACTAGGAAGGAGGTTTTAATAGACATTTGGCAATGAAACTTGATAATCTTCAGGTATACTCTTTATTCTTATGAATCTGTTGACATCTTACAATGGATATATACTGTCAACCTTTCTTTTTTTTTAATACTTTGATACAATCTCAATATACAGATAAATGTTTTGCATGAGTTTTGCCCTCAATATAGCTCTTTGAAATTTCTTGCTAAATTGTCATGAAAGGCTAAGGAGTCATAATAAAGCTTATAAATCTAGATAGCTTCAGTGAAAATTTTCCAGTATTCCTTTGTTCAGTATACTTGGCATTTCAAGAGATCGTATCACATTTGAAATGTCATTCTTTGGTATTTGAATATTTGGTTCTAAATGTATGCAAATTCTTATAGGTATCATGTGCTCCTGTGTAAGATGAATAGTTTTTGCATGGCTTCCTGTCATTGTCTTGTATAATTTGACTTATTCAGAACTGTAGAAAAGTATGTTAATGATATGCATTCTTACGATCTTACTGTATTTCCATTATGTACTTTTTAATGGTCCAATAAAATAATTTAAATTTGAAACCTCTTTTTCTTTGAAAAGTGATTTTTAATGTAAAACCTGTCACCGGTAGGTCATAAAAAAAAGGCAGTCACTTTCTTTCAGGACTTCATATTTAAGCAACTTTCCTGCCTAGGTGAGTGATCAAAAAATTTTTATTATTTTGCAAGAATGTTATTTCTGATTAGTAACTTTGTAATTTTTTTTCCACTAGATTTTTCTAAGCATGTAAAAACTTATATTTTTGTTTCTTCATTAGCTTGAAATTGTTTTGTACTGCCAGATTTTTTTTCCTTTATCATACTTTTTCTCTTTGAGACTTTGACATTAATTTTTGCTTGGAATTATTTTATCTGAGAATTTTCATTTTAT
>KZ308917.1:318324-333343 GCA_000376725.2 Ladona fulva | reverse complement strand
AAGCATACGAAAATCACAAACTTGTACCAGGGAAATCAGAAATCTATACAAGTGTGCGGATATCATAAGTGAAATTAAGAGTAGAAGAATCAGATGGGCTGGAAAAATAATGAGAAAAGAGGAGGTTTGCGTGCTGAAGGTGATGTTAAAAAGAAATCCTGAAGGAAGGCGAATCCGACAGAGATGGTGCAATCAAGTGAAGACCGATTTGGAGAAGGTTGGAGCTACAGAAGAAGATACAAAAGACGGATCAAGATGGAGAGGATATGCTGATGCGGCGAAATAACAACTTAGATATATCGATGGCCCTGGGAGTAATTAAGTATACCATGATAGCAGCAAGCATTAAGGTAAGCGGCGGTGAATTTCAACTAATCTTACTTTGCTGTGAAGGAAACAAATATTTGACAAAATATTGACGAGTAGATTTAGCTAAACTATCAAACAGAATAAAAGAAACTGAAGATGTAAGTACGCTTACGAAACCGGTAACAAATTAAAATCTCTGTGCAAAATTAAAAAGTTTCTTTTATTCTACAATGTCTCTCCACGAAGTCACGCCTCCGGATATCGATGTAATAAACTATCATACCTTTCTATCGACAAGAGAGATCTATCGCCGTTGTAACGGGGCTGGCACTCATTCAGCTTCATTGGTATCCGTTGATTAAGACTCGCGCAAACAATGTCTCGCATCGCATCCTCGCTTTCCTCATCGAAACCTTAAACACGCAATTATTTTGCAGTATCCTCCCGAAGCTTCGAGGTACATGTCCGCATAGACTTTGACGCCGTTACTAACATAATGGGAACTCTAATAGGAACTGAAGAATGGACGCAGTCTAACCGAGGATCGGAGAATTTCGCGAGTAAAAGCTTCGAATGCGAGTGTGCGGTTGTGTGCTTTGATGTTAATTTTCCTGAAATCCTCTTCTACGCCGTCGTCAACGTTTTTACCCCCTCAAGGATCTCCTATAGAATCCACAAGTTGACGGCTTAAAGTTGGAGATGCAACAAATAATTCTACACGTAGATTCCTCCTCGTTATACGAACGAACGCTCAAAGTGGAAATTTGCGGGAGGAAGATGAGTTAACCGCGCGAACATGCGGTCGTATTTAACTTCCATTCTTCCATAAACACAACCTGTTTGCGAAAGGGAAACGGGGGGTTGAAGCACAGATCTATTTAATCAGTCTGGATTTATGCGTTTCCCCGCAGGTATTCTGAGCTCTTGAGAGAGCATTAAGTTTATAGTTTTGTTGAACGTTGGCCGGGGAAGAGGGCCTCCCGTTTTCCCTCCGTTCTGAATTTCCGACTGAGTTTTGCGGATTATGAATGAAATCAGCCTCATGAATGCCATCTTTTAGGGGTGCAGAAGTAGTTTTCTAATGCTCCAATTTGCAACTGTAGATTGTGCATAATGGTGTACGACAAAGTTCAATAGATAAACAAAAACGATTTGGATTAGGGAAAGGTGAATTACTTAGCAAGGGAGAGCCGTGCGGCTGAAACCCAAGGAATAACGGATGTAAAAAATAGCGATATGACTGGGGTCCATGACTGGGACACATGATCCCAGTCATGTCGCTATTTTTCACACCTGTTATTCCAAGAAAGGTTTGTTCGTATTCATAATATGATCCTGTGAATCTTCTGCGTTAGCAAATCCAAATAACTTTGATGAATAACTTTCAGAAGGAGATAAACTAAGGTTTTTTTTACAGATTTGGGGCACTTCCTCTTCACGGAAAACTCGTGGATTATTTATTAAAACATAGATAGAATAGTGATACTTACAATAAATAATACATCATAATTACTACCAAAGGCGTAGCCAAGGGGGAGGTTTGGAGAGCCAAAGATAACCGAATGAATGATAGAGGATAATCACTCGTATTACAGTGACCATAAGTAAGATTATTTAGCCTTAAAGATGATCTAAAGGAATGGATAATAACACATGTCCAAAGTAGGGTTTTATGTTTTCCGGATCTCTACATACGAGAAAAAGACGGAGATGAATTGAAGCAAAATTAAGAATGTGGATGAACCGACAGTTTCCAGAGTAATAGAAATAATTATGTTAGTTAAAAGAGGAGAAAGGGGACATAGAAACGGTTATGGCCTCCAAAATTCTATGATGATGGTAATAGCGTGACGTAATATTCACCGAAGATGATTTACGCGACCTACTGATACCGATGGGGCATTGTGCATAAAACCATAACTGCGATGTTATCACACGAAAGTAAATACATAAAAGGATGCAAAGATGATATATTCAAATATTTTATATCTATGTAATACCTTCATTCTTTGGTGGCGTAAATCCGATTATTTTTTTAAATATTAATTTTACAAGGAAAATTGGCAAAACAGGTTATTTTGATGAAGGCTTAATAATCGGATTAAAAAAATTATAGTTAAATACCTATACTTTCTATATATTTACATAAGTACATTAACCAAAAATTAAGAAAAAATATACATTCCTTGATTTCGAAAATTTTATCAAATTCGGAAGTGATTACTAAAATTGCCTTTTCAACATATCTAATTAATGTTCCTGGCCTTGCAAATTAAGATGAAGCTGCGAGAATATGCACATGCATCTATTTTTTCCACCAAAATGCACTGAAAAGAAATAAAGACAAGCTTGTACCCGTGCCACTACGTCAGCTTATTTAATGAATGTTTCTTTCTGCAACGTCTGCTTTTCAGTGGTCGGTTATATTATCATCGAAAACTATCCTTCAATTTACACATTAGCAGCTGTTTACACTTTAAAAATGAAAAGGACATTGAAATGAATGAATTACAGTGAATATGAGTAAAATTTGTAAAATACTGCTATTTCTTTCATCAATTTCGGAGTACAAAGTCTACCACACACTACCACAAAGTCATGCCTGAATTTAGTTTCACAAAAATAGAGTTGAAATGGGTTAATATATGTATTTACTAATTTTTCTGGTACCCTCACAAACATCCTTTCATCGGACAATCATATGAGTGGCGCAAACAGCAACAGTATACGAGCTCACTCGTCTAATCCTTAATCAGAAAACTCCGATTAAGCGCGAATCGAACCCGGGACCTCGGAATTAGAGCATGCTAACAACTCCGCCACCGCGTCCGGTGATGTATACTTTAGCACTGTAATTCAAGCTTCAACTTTCTTCACATAATTTCAAATGGAAATGATTTGACACACAACCTTGCATCCTCTTTTAACACTCTGATCACTAAAAGTTCTTGATGCTCCGTTTTCCAAAATGAAGTTCCACATTTTTTCGCAATCTTATGAGAAAATGTCAAAATCGACGACAGCGGTCAGTCTTAGAAATAACCAAAGCCAAAGCTCTCCTAAATTTTTCATTACAATGAAACTATTCCAACGGCAACTAAACTCGGTTGACATTCGTAAATCATCCGGGAATAAATGTGTACATATTTACAAAAACGAGAAGAACTCGAAGACCGAACGCTTGAATGACTGGCACAGACTTCTGCTTCTGGCCCGACGCCGAGACAGCGTGAAATATACGACCCGACTTAGTTTTTCGAGAGCCCACCGAGTCTTAAAGCGAGGAAATTGATGAGGATTGTAAAAATCATATGTATAAATATAAATGTGTACGGAAGGTAGTCAAGGAAATGTAAGCTCTCGCCCTGCGGCCACACCACGGCTGGAGATTAAAAGGTGCTCGGGCGAGAGAGGATGCAGGAGTGAAATAAGGGGCGCAAGGAAAACATGCTTTGGGGACGTCAGACACACCCACCGGCCTTTCCTTCCTTCTATTCCCTCCTCTTTCAGCCACATCAATTCTCAAACCGCGCTCCACGCCACACCCGCTCTTAAGTCCTCGCTAATTTCTCTCCTCGCACTATATCACACGATTCTTCCGCCCTCGCGCACTCCTAATAGGTCCTTCTTTTGCCATTATCAACTTCCTTTCCGAACTCAAAGTCGATGGAAAACTTTTGAGTTGCTGGTTTGCAAGACTAACCTCTGCGATAGCCTCATTCATGCTTGCCGTCGTTACGGAACTCTTTAATTCCAATCTCAGAACTTTTCATCTCGCTTTCCTCGCATTTTAAACTTGAACGAAATGTGAGGAAACGCACTGAAAAGTAACGCAGAAAAAATAACGCTAAGAAACAGTTACTCAATAAGAAATGAAAAACTGAAGTTTCCACAAAGAATATTATTATTAATATTCCACACGCAATATTATTACTCCACAATTATTCTACGCGGAAACACTAAAGTTTTTAATTTCTTATCTATGGCGTTCCACCAAGTAAAGCTAAATAATTTCTATTATATTAACAGTTATCATTTAACGAGTTAATTTCTGAACTTCGAAGATAAAATGTATTTATGTGGAAACTTCAGTCGAACTAATCTGAACGCTAAAAGTAAACGGATTGCAGAAACGGTAAAGTAATAGAAATAAAATAATTCATTTTGACGCCACAACCAAATATCCGAATTATTTTTATCTGAACCCCTACAGTAAAATGGTAAAAAGTTAAAGTAAAAGATTCGTCCATCCATGACTGATATAATTCAGCTTCCAGCAAATCAATAATTAATTAATGATTTTCAAATATTTGGAAAGGCTATTCTAAAAACCAGCAATTGGAATGGGCTAATGATTTATAGGAACGAGGATTTGCTAATTTCAGAAAAGCATCAGAGTGATCAAGGACATAGAATGACGGTTTGGAATTTGTAACAGAATAAACATAGAAAATCAATGGAAATCATAGAAATCGATGAAAATTTATATTAATTTCAATTTGGTTCCTCTTTAGGCATTAAATTAGAATTAAAATCCAAACAGTACAAAGAATAATCAAATATAACAGATCCTGCACCGCAGTATATGTCCTTCTTTAAGACCCCGCTCCTAACATGAAATGTACGGAGGGATTTGTATCTTTGTCTTTGCTTCTATGTCTTCAATTTATGAGAACTTAAAAAGGTGCTATAAAATTTTCCGTTCATTACGGAAACGGAACTGTATTTTCTAAGTGAACATAGAACAGATGTTGGAATTGAAAAAAAAACTAAACTTTAGAATCTCTCTTAAAGCACTTTATGAGATACGGCGAGAGAATAAACCTACCAAAGTCCGACGGAACCTAAAACTTAAATCCTTAAGTGTATCTTCAAAATCAAAGCATTACTCAGAAAATAGGTCGACTAGAAGAAAAACGTAAAATGTAAACTAATTAATTACTGACATTCCCTCGCAGGGCGGAGCTAAAACAGAATTCCTACTGAGTATGTTGCCCAAGCTTTTAGGCAGATTAAATTAAATGGACCTCCTCCAGTCATTTATCGGGCTTCCGAGAGTTAAAATTATCAGTGGTTCGTCCTGAAGAAGTTTTTCTCAATTCCATTTGTAATTTAGATGGTTGATTCTGGAATTAACGGGAGCTAAGCTAAGAGATATGAGACAAATAGAATTGAATTAAAAGATTTGAGTAAACTTTTATAACGTCATATTGTATACTATAAATTGAATTTACTAATATTTATGTAGTTAAACATTACTAAATTATCAAATTCATTATGTAAATGGATTGAAATTACCTGTAAATAAATAGCTAGGTTTAGTATGATAATAGTTTGAAAAAGTAAATTGAACGTATAGGTTTTGTAATGGAATTGTGTGACACACTTCCTTCGGGAGGTTTTCGGTTTTCCTCCCGACTTGGGTGAATATCAGGCTGGATGTTATTTATTTTTGCTCCAATAATTCGTACCACCTGGCCTATTGCCAATCTGTGATCATCAAATACATAATAAATAAATAACATTTTATACTCTTACGCAGATTTCGTCCCAATTCCTTGCAATGAAATCCGCGAGACAGAAAACGATGGAATCCATGGACGATAAATTGCAATTAAATAAGAGTGTTATTCATTTCCCACCGCGCCCATCGAGCGATATTATCAACACGCTAAATAATAAAACCGACTTGGACGAAATACTTTTATTGTAATGGGGCGTGCTATCTTTTCGCAATTAGTACCATTCTGCACCCGTCAAACTGCAGAGAGAGCAGTACGGTTTCTTCTCTCTTGTAATTTCGCGGCAAGATGCCGGGACGTTGAGAGGTAATGTAAGCAACGGAATGAAATGGTTCATTTCAGCGGAATTCAAGATCTGAAATAGAATCGCATCCCGAAAGCCGTCGCAATTCCAATAAAATTCGCGGAAGCTGCATAAATGGATTAGGCCGACGAACGAAACGGATGGAATTCAATTTCCTCCGGTGATGACGTCAAGATTTTCTAAACCAAACGTTCCGCACGGTTGAGCGCGTCTCTTTAACTAAGACGTTAGATCGTCTTTCGGCTGAAACGCTTACTTCACAACATCTCGAGCCGATAGGAGGGAAAAACGCCTTGGGACCAGCCAGTCTGGGACTGCTGACGGCCGATCTAGTTAGCGGACCCAAAGTGCCTCGGCATTTGCGTCATGACAGTGCTATGAGAATAAGCATCGCATTTCATCACTCCTCCATTCCCTTTTTTATCCTCCCTTAGGTCCTTGTACTCATTCTTTTACTTCTAGTCTTTGTGGAATATATGTTAAGCCTAGGATGATGCACCTCCTATCTCTGTTCCTCCTTATCGCGAAAATAGATTTTTCTCACGTTTCGTTAGCTTCTTATGATATTTTAATTTTCTTCTTTGGCGTAACATGTATATGTAATCTCTAAATTCAAACTAAATTTCTTCTTGACCTCCTATTTTCAGTGATTCCGGTAGATTTAGATTGCTATGGTTTCAGCGTAAGTAAATATTCGTTTGTTTATTTATTTATTTTAAAGGGTTTAAAATAAATAAATATTTACTTCGCTGAAACCATAGCAATGCAGAGTTACCGGAACCACTGTGATCATTCCATCTTGCTTGTCGGAATTATTCGAAATAGTAACATTCATTAATTCTTCAATGGAAACAGGAAATTTTACCCTAATTACAGCCTTTTTGTGACCATTATTATTGACAAACTCACACAACCATCCCCAAACCACAAAAATCAGATTATTCGCGACTAGAACCCGGGACCATATGATTGGAACGCTATAACGCAGACCACTCCTCCGCCGCAGAAATCGACACATACGTTTAGTTTTATAAATATATATTCGCTTTTACTGTTTTCATTGATAGAAAACTTAGAAAATGTCTCACCTAACACCATCCATTTTCGTCTCGTCGTTAATGTGTACCTTTTTCGATATCAAATTACCCAAAGACTATAGAGTACGAATAAATATAAGAATCCATAAGCGTTATTAAAAAAAATCAATTTCTATGTCATTCAGACGGTTTTGAAAAAGTTTTATGTTCCACCCAAGTTCTGACGGAAAATCAGCCCATATCTTGAACTACCATCTTCCACTAAATAACATCTAAAAATATTTTATCTAAACAGTGAAATGGAATACAAGTTATGTGCTCAGTCAACTTATTATCATCTCCCTCGTTATATTTCTCTTGTACGCAATTATTTTCGTTCCTGTTTTCACTCCGGTTCAATGAAAGTCCAACTTTCGGTTACCCGGAAGGAACCGAATAACCGGTTAGAACCGACTTTTTCGCTCTGATAAAGTAATCCCGGAATAAGGTTTATATTATACGAGACTCTTAAACAGAAAATATTTTAATTAAAGTGAATAAAACTATTGATATAAAGATAGACAACATTTCCAGTAAAACAAGTGTTAATCAGTGGAGTAAAAGAAACCGTTGCAATTATTTATCAAGTACAACTGCTGTTACACTAATGAGGATGCGAACCGATAATGGGAACATAAAAAAAATGGATTCAGATTTAGGTTCAAAGATTTTACGAAATTTCGTAAATTTTCGTTTTGGGCTCGTTTTTCCCTCCTGCAAAATCATAAATCATCCACCCCCTTCATCTTTTCATTGATCTGCGAACAGTTTTCTCTCTTGGTACCTCATTCCCTACCATTTTCATCATTGTCTTCGTGTGCATTCGAGTTGAAAGCTCACCTCATTCTCCTCTTCTTTTATTTAGACGCTCGGTTAATCATTCTACTGTATCATTCCCTCATGTTCTTATAAATTTTCTTCCTTTGCTTTTATTTATCTTTCTTGCTGTTTTTATTAACGTTAATTTCAGGGTGTCAACTATCAAGCCAACAAAAAATTCCGTGAGTTTTCCAAGTTTTCCAGGGAAATTTTTTCAGTTTTCCAAGGTATTCCACATTAGGAAATAAGTATGATAACTTTTCATTACTCTCTAAAAGTTTAATAAAATCCCTTTAAACGCATCTCGGCTATCCTTTTCTAATAAAACCTCCATCCTCTGTTTGCTATGCCTTTCAGATCCTATTTCCCAGAGGCGCTCTTCCTTCTAGATATTTCTCAGCTCTGTTTGTGGGACGATGGATAAGTATTCAATTTTCTGTTGCTAAATCAATTCCAAGCGTTCGTATCCAGAAGTCTTCACCTGATGCCGTTTACACAGTCCTGACCCACATTCCACATCCATGGCGATAACTTTTCTCATTTCGATTCTAATCTATTCTCTTCCTATCCTTACAGCATTTATCGCAGCTCCGAACGCTGATAGACGAGATTTAATCCGTTCGGTTACTCATCTCCGTTTGTTTTTTCGAAGGCTCGAGCGGTAAGAGCTTCCTGGATTCGGGAGCGCGTTAAGTAAATGCCTAAAAATAGAGGTTTCCATTCCACTGAGCGATTAATGCAATTAGCGCTCGAGGGGAATGGAGCCGTCGAGATTTATCTACAGCTCCGGAACGACACGAGTTTTCGGCGTTACCAGGGTTATACGTTTTTTCAATACGTAAATAATGAACTTAAATGGAAGAACATTCTATTTTCCGCGCAATAATCATGTTTTACGTGGATAATCGTTGAAGGCGGATGGAATTTACGCGAAAAAGTGGGAGGGTTGACTCTGTACGAAAGAAGAGCATTCCGCTCAGATGAGAATCGAAGCGGCGTTTATCCAGCGAATCCTCGCGGAGAAAATTAGTCGAATGAGATAAGGCATATTTTTGCTCGAATTCCTAAAATTGTTCAGGAGAAAATGCCTTATATATATATATATATATTGAGATAAGGCATATTTTTGCTCGAATTCCTAAAATTGTTCAGGAGAAAATGCCTTATATNACTGGACTCTATTGTTAATCAATATTCAGCATGGGTGGATGATACCTGATGCTTCTTAAATTGGGATTATATTTTTCCTTGACGCTGTTACATCTTATAAGATTACGTTTTAGACATGTTTTATGTATGTATTACGTACGTTTTAGATGTGTTTTGATTACGATTAGATTATGTTTTGGTAATATGTATTATTAATTTAATTTTATACATTATTTCTATCCTCCTTATATCATTTAATATATTTTATAGTCATTTTAATTATCACTATCGTTAAAGCTGTTGTTTTATATTATTATTTTTGTTGCTGTATTTGATTACTCATTTAATATTCTATTCATATACCCTTGCATTACTGGAAGAAAAACTTTCCGTTCCTATAACCTAATAAAATAGTAGAAGTAGTTATGTTAAATGTTTTTCAACAGCTAAGATAATTTCCACCGGGAATCGAACCCGGAATCACTTTCACCGAGATCATCCGATATCCAATAGTTTGATCAGATTTTTCTCATCCTTCCTTACAGGCATTATCCTTACTTGGGAACTTTATTGTAGGTATTTCCTAGGGTATTAATTTTGGTATTTCCTATTTCGTCAGACTTCTACAATTTTTCTAAAATGATTTCACATTAACCTTTGTTTACTTATTAACGTAGATAATAGATTATACGGAAAAAAATTTCCGGGGCCAATCTTACCCAACAAAGGAGTTACTTATTGACAAACAAATGCATAAATAAATGCATTATTTTGGGTTCCCTTTTAACGTTGTCACACATTTCAACATTGAGTTCTGCCTGGCTTCTTATTGGCACTTTATTGTTTCCAATACTTCTCGCTGCCGTAAGATCCTCACCTAAACAAAAACGATGTGAAATCTATCTATAGCGCACAATTTTTACCTCTTTAGTGCTATCGGTAACAAAATTTGGGTTCATTAACACGCTATGATAGGGCAAGAGTGTTCTCCTTATAATCGTAAATTTCCTGGTTCACAACGAGAAAATAGTATTCATATTTGCATTATTGCATTGACACGACTCTACTCGTGAGAATACACAAAAATATATTTATAGTAAAATACTGTCATATATAAGTAGAATGTAATTTTTAAGATGCTTAATGCGTGTATTAAAAAGTGCGTACGTAAAAACCAATCTAAAAGTTATGGGTCCCCTTTGCAGATTGCATCAAAGTAACAGATGCGAGGTTATTGACTTTCAAGGGTTTACCATTATGCATATTGCCTAAGACAAAATGGCCATTAATCTCAAGAAATCCATTCGGATCGCTACAAGGAGCAGCTATTCCACTGATCCACTTCTTTCCTAATTACAAAGTGACACAACTGCCGTTGTTTTCCCGCACTCAGCTTCCATTTCTCTCTATCGTAGCATTCCTCTTCCCTCATTTTCCTTGCTGCCATAGCTTCCTGAATTCCCTGTCTCCAATTCCTTCTTGGTCTTCCTCTTTTTAACTTTCCAGGAGGTGTCCATTTCAATATTTGTTTGGGCCATCTGGTATCATCCATTCTGTAGGCGTGGCCAAACCATGTGAGTTGTTTCCTCTGTGTCTCGTCATATATATCCCTTTCCATTTCCATTATTGTTCCATTTATTACTTTACCGATTCTACTCTTTCTGCATCTTCTTCTCATGTAATCCCTCTCAGTCGTCAATAGCATATTTTTGTTCCTTTCATTTATGTCCCGCACCTCTGCCCCATACGTGATCACACTTTCTACAATTGTTTTATATATTCTTACTTTTGTTTTCCTGGTAATATGTTTATCCCTTAATATAGAATTTAATAGAATAGGAGAAGAACTGATAGTTCTTCTCCTCATAATTCTATTGTTAATTTCTTGGTCGCTACTTCCGTTTTTATCCAATATCACTCTCAAGTACTTTGCGGTGGTTACTTCTTTTACGTAATCATTTTCTAACGGTAGATCTGGCGTTATCTCACTTCCAATCACCAGATATTGTCTTGTTTTTATTTATAGTGAGTCAAAACTGCTCATACGTATCTTTCAGTTTCCTAACCATGTAGCTCAGGTCATCCGTATCTTCTGAAATTACAAATTGGTCATTCGCAAAATATAATGCATATAAAATGTTTTCTCCCACTTGTAATCTTAGACTTCTACATTTTCTTGCCCCCCCTTGATGGGCTCTGTCAAGATAAATTTAGGTATAGGAGACCTTTATACTCGTAAAATACATATATCCCCTGATAATACGCAATAGATGTTTTGGATTAGCATAATAGCTGATTTGGGACAGTTTGAGTGCCGTTTCGTAATTAGGATTATTATTGGTAAACTTATACGAATACTCCTTCATTATCAACATATCTGTCGCTTCATTTTAGTTTGCAGTCCCTGAAAAGTTTTTTAGGGACTTCATATCGTGGAATAACTTATGACTGCAGGTTCATTTTTGATTTCATCCATTCACTCTATTCGATGATATTCATCGGAAGTTTTATGTTTAGAATTTTAGCCTTTAAATGTTGGTACTAATCTGCTTGGCTTGCCTGATTTCGAGCTATTTGAATTCCTCATTTACGCAAATTGCGAGGAAATCCACGCCTGCATTCATTTCGATTTCGGGTTACTTTAATGCCTGCATTAGTTATTCGTTCCTCGGGAGAGCTATCGTGCGACTGAATGCCACTTTCACTCGGTTTCCGGGTTTCTATCTTTAGAAACCGACCTTTCCACTTTCAGGAAACAATCTAGCGTGCGATTTTGGGGAAGGGAAATTGTTGGTATTTATGAATAAAGGGATCGAGGATCAAATGAGTTATTTCAACATGCTTGATAAAAACAGAAATTTTTAAGGTTTTTAAATAGCTAGCACTAGCTAGAACTAGCAGTGTTGATAAAAAATCGTTTCAGCGGAGGAAACGGAGTATCTTTCCTGTAAATCTGTGTTTCGACCCTAATAATAATATTTCGGCCTTTCTCTTTTAATGCTTTCCGTTATCGGTCAATTCCATCTCTCTGCTATTTAAATTTATACGTAAACCAATGTATTCTTGGGTAATTGTTTGAGAGATTTAGGGATGTTATTGAACACCTAATAATGTTTATAAGCCAATGTATAAAAGACTGATGGACGCGATAACTAATGATTTAAATTCAGCTCTTCTTAGAATGAAGAATTTCCGTTAGAGTGTTTTCAAGAGTGATTTATTCATTACCCTTCAATGACAAAGACAAACTTAGTAATATTCACAAAATAAAAGTTTATTACGACCGGTTTCAGCTACAAGCCATCATCGAGAATGATCACCTGATGATAGCTTGTTGCTGAAACCGGTCGTAATGAACTTTTATTTTAAAATCGAAGAAGAAAGTTTACTTTCCACAGAATTTTTTGAAAATTCTACACAATTCTGTGGAAAGTAAACCATCTATTTTTTCTTCGATTTTAAAATGAAATTCCACCAGATTTCACATTATACTTTTAACTTTTAAACTTTTATTTTGTGGATATTACTAAGTTTGTCTTTGTCATTGTAGAATGTCTTTCCACGAATTCTGGCTAAAGAATCTAGAATTTATCATTGCCCTTGATTGAATAAAAATATGAGATATTTTGCTAAAATTTTCTGCAAACTACAATAAAGTAGCTACAACCTATCTTTAATTAAAACAATCGAATTCGATGCAGTTATTTTAATGACGATCAAGCCGTTTTTTATATCTCTTAGATCAAATCGTCCAAGAGATACCAAAATCTACGGTACGAATCTCATTCAGGAAAATCAAATCGAAAATAGGCGGGTAAAAAGGACGATGAAGAAGGATCAGAAAAATTAGAACTGTTAGATTACTCTGAGACTTATGCCAGAATGAATTACCTCCTTTCGGAGTTCCGTAGTACATCTTCCGATATTTGATTTCGGGTGCAATTTTTCATTTTCTGCAATGAAAACCATTCTCTTTTCCCTGCGGACCCATTTCTTTTGAAATTCGAATTCAATCTCTAGCGTCGCGACTTCATTTGATGAGGCAGAAAAATGCCCCAGTGAATAGTACTTTCTAAATTTTATGACCGTCGCAGGGAATTATGTGGAGTAGATTGATTTTTCGAACCCGAAATGAAATGAGTATACGGTGCTGAAGGTTTTATAATCCTCATAGAAAGGAATGTGATGAATATTCATAGGATAATGAGGTAGTCCTTACCTATGTAAAGCTTATCGCTTGGTATCGCCACTATAATTATTACTATTTATTAAGTTATTCATCTTAGAATATTCCACCGTATTGCGATCTCCGTATGATTTGGATTCTTCGACGCTTTGTTAGGGTACCCTCAGAAATAGTTTTGGAATAAAAGTTTTTGCAGAAGCCGTTGGGCCAGAGGCGTAGCCACGGGGGTGGTTTTGGGGGTTCAAACCCTCCATGAGAACAGAGCCAACAATATACGAATGCATGCGAGAGGAAAGCCTCCCACAATTATGCCATACAAACACCGCTGTATGTCGCAGGGTATACGTGTTAACATAAATTAGTTTTCATTTTCATAAAATTTTGGTCGGAAATATTCTTGCCCCTGGATGATAGGCAATTCAGCGTTTTCTATGGCTCTAGACCGCGCATGGACAAATCCTGGCCTTGCGTAAGAAAGTGCAAAATAATTAGAAGAATGATATTGTTAGGTTCCAATAAGTCAGGAATGGAAGTGAATGAGGAAGCTAGGCTAGAGGCAGCGGATTGTATCAATTTATTAATTAAAATTTCGTAGTAATATAGCGGCCATTGTCTGTTACCATAAAACACGCCACTTAAAATAGGAATTCAACAATTTTACACACATACATATATACAAAGTATTTATTGGGCGAAATTTGGACTACAGAGCCCCATATTCCATCTAACTCTTAATGATTTTAATGATTGATTAATGATTCCATTTGGATTTTTAACCATTTTAATTAACGAGCAGATGCCATCTTCAGCAGATCGGGTACATCATTCGAAGAAATAGAGAATGTAATCGAGGGGGCGAGTTTTAAAGTGGGGATGTTTCTGGAATTTTTATCTTGAAAGAATCCAATGAAAGAAACGTATGGATAAGGCGCCGTTAGCCTCTATTCCAAAGAAGCAATCTGCGAACAGGAATTCCATTGTATCCGGGAGGAGGGATCGGGGAAGCAACTTCCAGTTCGATATGGCAGCTGATTAAATCGAGAAACGTTTCCGAGAAGAGAGAGGGAAGACGAAAAACGATGCAGCGACGCTGATAATACCCAACTATTGCAATTTCTCCGATCTTTATCGACGATATCACGATGGTATAAGTAGAAGACGTGACGAGACTTCTGATAAAGTTTTGAAGAAAAGAACGAATTCGCTAGTACCCTCAGAAAAAAGTATATAGGAATGTTTTTTTCCATTATGCAAGGAAAGATTGACCTGGATGAATCTTTTCATTTGAATTTTTATCCTTAATTTTAGAAGTTAGATCGGTATACATTGACTTAAGGAGAATAATACCTCACTTAATCTGTAACAACGACTGATTACTGCTTTACTCAGGATATTGTTCCAATTATTCAGCGTGGAGTGGAGCTTATGCTGTTGGAATGAGAAACTATTTACGAAAAACGTGAAAGTATGAAGAAAATTAAGATTAAAATTGAAAATTTTTCAGAAATATAAATAGACTTTGTTGCACTAATCACATTAAGTTAAAACTTCGTGGGTTTAAATAAAAGAACTGATGTGAGTTTTACTATCTCAGTACTTGGATTCTCACGTATTTTAAATTAAATTGGAGAAGGAAGCCGGAATATAAAAAGGC
>KZ308917.1:293267-318273 GCA_000376725.2 Ladona fulva | reverse complement strand
TAAGAAGAAAGTATTTTTTTAATCATCTTTAAAGTTTATGATTATTTATGGTAAAGGTAATTATCATTAATGACTCCTTCCAGTATAGAAAATATCCGCATTAAAATAAAGGGCCTATCTACTGTTACCCAAAATATTAACAATTCCGCAATATAATAATAATGATTTTTAATTTGCTCTGGGATATTCCAATGGAGTGGAAAAAATACAAAAAAAATACAAAGATAATACAAAAGAAAAATATACAAAAATTGCTCTACATCAACGGACATCAGTACAAATATATACTACTTTATCGTGAAAAAAAACCCAAAGATTCCCTTGCATTCATCAATGAACATCAACATCCTGGCCCTCAGATATAAAAAAATGAAATATGTTGGGAAAAAGACCGACAAGATGTAACTGGGAAAGAAGCGATCGAAGAGGGAAGATCGGTGTAATATGACAGGAACTTCGATTAAACAATTTGGGAGGACAAAAAAGTCGGGTGAACGATATTCCGAACAGGAAATGTAGAATCTGGCCCGGGTCAGAAGCGGCGAAGTATGGAAGGGAGTGGAATTCGATGGATCAGTGGAGACAGATAAAGGCGTGGGCGCAGGATTTAAAGCAGTGGGGTCGGTCTTCCCGTAGGCGGGACCTCCCTCTCCTCCCTCCGAGCGAAAGAACGTGGCTTGGGGCCAACCACAAATCAGGGCCTACGGCTTCGTCGCGATGAAAAAATAAAAGGACAGCGAATAGAACAAAAACAAGAAGAATAGAAGGAGGAAAAAATAACGGAAAACATACTGCGTCGCTCGGTTTCCAAGCACACACTGCGAAATTTCCAAATGAATACGAAGAAAGTGGTCAGCCAGGACCGGTTTTAGGCAGCCAGTGCCTCCGAACCGGTGTGCCGCGGTATACTGATGTGTAGCGAGTAGCCAAGTGGGCAAAGCGTTCGACTTCAATGAAAGCGGTCCCGAGTTCGATTCCCGGTGGAGGCCTACGTTCAAAATAACCTAAGCTGTCGAAGCACTTTTAACAATACTACTACTATACTGTTTGTGGTTGGCCCTATTTCAATTTGATTGAATGACGTTAACAAAGATGTCGTTTTATGGGAAGCGAAGCTCATGTCAACACCGACCTTGTCAATCTCGATGTCGGATACGAACACAGAGGTCCTGGGTTCGAGTCCCTGAGGTTTTTCCTTGTCGGGGCATTGTTATATTTATTCGTCCATTTTCACTGCTTACGTCTCCCACTTTAATTATCCAGTAAACGGATGATGTTGCGGGCATTGGGAAATCAAAAACACGCATGTGTAACCCGAAAGACAAAAGGCTGGGTAAGCCTCAGGGTAAGGAAAGTATCGGGGAGGGATCATGAAAAAGTGGGATCAGAGAATGTTTTCCTTTACTACTGGAGCAGAAAAATGTTTACGGGGACGCGTAAGCACGATTCTTTATCGCGGCCCCTGTACACTTAAAGCTGCCTTTGTAGACTGCCTGTAAAGTATTCAGCCAGAAGGCCGGTTAGGACCTCACCCCCTCTACCATCATTTAAGAGGGAAGAGGCTTGCTAGCAAGATGAGGAGTGAGGTAGTTTGCCCTAGTTTTCATCACTGGGTCAGAATGCTATAAGTAGAACAAGCCCACGTTAGGGAAACACAATGACTCTACGAGTAACACTTTTCGTAACGTCGCATAAGGAAAAACCTTAATTAATGCTCAAATTCAGCGTGACTCATACCTCAGTAGCTTTTCTATCATCACAGCCATGAAGGAGTCTGAGACGAAAGTATATAAAAGATAGATTCCTCTCCATCCCGTACCAAAAGAAAAACGATATATATTTCGTTAGTCGAGATATGGTAGCAGAACCCCCTTCTAGACAGACCTCGAAATACAAGAACAGATTCGTTTAACCGGCTGAAAATGTCCTCATCGTCTCATTATTAGGTGGAAGAACGGATAACTTTGTGAGCGTGTACCACTTGACGCAGTGCGCGGCTGTGCGTCGGAAGAGGACGATCGCGTCAGCACGCGCGACCCCCAACGGAGACTCGGCCCAAACGTTTAGCTTCGAACGTTGGAAGCCCTCCTCCCGAGCGATGACGCAGTGACCTCCCTTTTCCCTCTAATACTTCTCTTCACAAGGGCTGCCAACTGCGTGCCTGCTGCCGATTCCAGGAGATTTTCACCCTTAATTCCTGAGGATTTTGGAGGAATCCGCCCAGCCACCAACACGGAAGGTGACTGTGAGGATGCTGTTTAGATATACTTGAAAAACTCCAGAATTAGGGAGTAATTTATTGCAGCCCAAGGAAGACGCAGGGTTGATTAATTGTTTCTTGAAATACGGGATAACCACACGATTTTTTAAGATTCTCTGTCAAGACTGAAATGGATATATTTGACTTCACATCTTTCTTTTAATATTCAGTGTAAGCATGGAAAATTCGATTAACTGGGCGACAAACAGATATAAGTATTGATAAATAATTCTAGCTTTAATCCGATCAATTATTGCACGATTTCCTAAACTTTTCTTTTGAAAATTCTTTGGAAAATTTGGTAACTTTAAAGTTTAATGGAACACCTGGTTTATTTTTGAAGGTAGGTAATAACAAATATAATGGAAAAGAAATTTCTCGTACACTTCCATTATTACGGCCTTCCTTGAAGTTTTTATTGGATAGAGGTATATTTTGCTGTGTTTAAGAAGATATTCTTCTACACAATGGCAATAAATATGTTCGTAATATTTTAGAGTGTCAAGCCCTTATGTAAATATCATGTAATAATCTACTACGTAAACAACGACGTGATATGAAGATGCGTAATTTCATACAAGGTAATGTAGGCAATGTAATGCAATTTACGTAAAGTAATTTATGCAATCAAAACTCTTTTTAATACACCGATCGTAATCAAAGGAAAGAGGAGTGACAGTGAGTATGTTTATTTTATTTTTTCTCACATTTTGTTTAACTTGTAAACACTTATAATACACTTTTGTTTTTGGACAAGTTACCAATTCAAACAGAGTTTACTTCTGTGCAACTGAATGTAATTGTAACGGAATCAATTATTATTAGTAATATTACGACTTCGCATATTGAGCTTAATAACAAATAGCACAACTTTTAAAACTCTTTAAACAATGTCGTTTTATTTATTGAATACCTAATTTTTAATATATTTTAAAGTATTTTTTAAAATTTTTGAATTTCTAGTAGCCGTCGCGGGAAATGAAACCATTTCAAGTTTGAGCGAAAAATCTATTGATTTTCCCTGGAACACCAGTGTCCCGCGGTACATAGATTGGAAAACCCTGAATTATTGGATGACTTTCATACAAAAAAATAAATTTTATCAAATCAAAATAACTGCCTTCACCGAAACAGACCTATATATCGTTCCTCCGATTTTTTCGTACTGCTTTCAATCAGTTCGATACTACGTATATCAATAATCATCAATGTAACTGAAGAAAAAAATATGTACTACAAAAAGAAACGCATTAGTAAACTGTCTATACCTATGGAAGAAAGTTACATAATTATCCTGAAAGAAATGTCATCACGTATTATAGCATATATGTAATGTATAATATCGAAAAATCGTACGAAAACATAATGATCGGGAAAATGAGTAAAAGTAATAGAACAGAAATATTTATAAAAATATCACAAAAGTTCACAATAAACACTAATTGTTCTCAAATATTGGTTTTTATGAAGGAGACTCGCTGGAAACGATCGAATAACTTACTCATGAATTTAATGTTCTGCTACAAGAATAATGTAATGTGTTGTAGTACAGACTCTATTCCTTTAATTTATTGCTTTGCTTGTGATTATTTTATGGAATTATAATTTTNTACAAAGATAATACAAAAGAAAAATATACAAAAATTGCTCTACATCAACGGACATCAGTACAAATATATACTACTTTATCGTGAAAAAAAACCCAAAGATTCCCTTGCATTCATCAATGAACATCAACATCCTGGCCCTCAGATATAAAAAAATGAAATATGTTGGAAAAAAGACCGACAAGATGTAACTGGGAAAGAAGCGATCGAAGAGGGAAGATCGGTGTAATATGACAGGAACTTCGATTAAACAATTTGGGAGGACAAAAAAGTCGGGTGAACGATATTCCGAACAGGAAATGTAGAATCTGACCCGGGTCAGAAGCGGCGAAGTATGGAAGGGAGTGGAATTCGATGGATCAGTGGAGACAGATAAAGGCGTGGGCGCAGGATTTAAAGCAGTGGGGTCGGTCTTCCCGTAGGCGGGACCTCCCTCTCCTCCCTCCGAGCGAAAGAACGTGGCTTGGGGCCAACCACAAATCAGGGCCTACGGCTTCGTCGCGATGAAAAAATAAAAGGACAGCGAATAGAACAAAAACAAGAAGAATAGAAGGAGGAAAAAATAACGGAAAACATACTGCGTCGCTCGGTTTCCAAGCACACACTGCGAAATTTCCAAATGAATACGAAGAAAGTGGTCAGCCAGGACCGGTTTTAGGCAGCCAGTGCCTCCGAACCGGTGTGCCGCGGTATACTGATGTGTAGCGAGTAGCCAAGTGGGCAAAGCGTTCGACTTCAATGAAAGCGGTCCCGAGTTCGATTCCCGGTGGAGGCCTACGTTCAAAATAACCTAAGCTGTCGAAGCACTTTTAACAATACTACTACTATACTGTTTGTGGTTGGCCCTATTTCAATTTGATTGAATGACGTTAACAAAGATGTCGTTTTATGGGAAGCGAAGCTCATGTCAACACCGACCTTGTCAATCTCGATGTCGGATACGAACACAGAGGTCCTGGGTTCGAGTCCCTGAGGTTTTTCCTTGTCGGGGCATTGTTATATTTATTCGTCCATTTTCACTGCTTACGTCTCCCACTTTAATTATCCAGTAAACGGATGATGTTGCGGGCATTGGGAAATCAAAAACACGCATGTGTAACCCGAAAGACAAAAGGCTGGGTAAGCCTCAGGGTAAGGAAAGTATCGGGGAGGGATCATGAAAAAGTGGGATCAGAGAATGTTTTCCTTTACTACTGGAGCAGAAAAATGTTTACGGGGACGCGTAAGCACGATTCTTTATCGCGGCCCCTGTACACTTAAAGCTGCCTTTGTAGACTGCCTGTAAAGTATTCAGCCCGAAGGCCGGTTAGGACCTCACCCCCTCTACCATCATTTAAGAGGGAAGAGGCTTGCTAGCAAGATGAGGAGTGAGGTAGTTTGCCCTAGTTTTCATCACTGGGTCAGAATGCTATAAGTAGAACAAGCCCACGTTAGGGAAACACAATGACTCTACGAGTAACACTTTTCGTAACGTCGCATAAGGAAAAACCTTAATTAATGCTCAAATTCAGCGTGACTCATACCTCAGTAGCTTTTCTATCATCACAGCCATGAAGGAGTCTGAGACGAAAGTATATAAAAGATAGATTCCTCTCCATCCCGTACCAAAAGAAAAACGATATATATTTCGTTAGTCGAGATATGGTAGCAGAACCCCCTTCTAGACAGACCTCGAAATACAAGAACAGATTCGTTTAACCGGCTGAAAATGTCCTCATCGTCTCATTATTAGGTGGAAGAACGGATAACTTTGTGAGCGTGTACCACTTGACGCAGTGCGCGGCTGTGCGTCGGAAGAGGACGATCGCGTCAGCGCGCGCGACCCCCAACGGAGACTCGGCCCAAACGTTTAGCTTCGAACGTTGGAAGCCCTCCTCCCGAGCGATGACGCAGTGACCTCCCTTTTCCCTCTAATACTTCTCTTCACAAGGGCTGCCAACTGCGTGCCTGCTGCCGATTCCAGGAGATTTTCACCCTTAATTCCTGAGGATTTTGGAGGAATCCGCCCAGCCACCAACACGGAAGGTGACTGTGAGGATGCTGTTTAGATATACTTGAAAAACTCCAGAATTAGGGAGTAATTTATTGCAGCCCAAGGAAGACGCAGGGTTGATTAATTGTTTCTTGAAATACGGGATAACCACACGATTTTTTAAGATTCTCTGTCAAGACTGAAATGGATATATTTGACTTCACATCTTTCTTTTAATATTCAGTGTAAGCATGGAAAATTCGATTAACTGGGCGACAAACAGATATAAGTATTGATAAATAATTCTAGCTTTAATCCGATCAATTATTGCACGATTTCCTAAACTTTTCTTTTGAAAATTCTTTGGAAAATTTGGTAACTTTAAAGTTTAATGGAACACCTGGTTTATTTTTGAAGGTAGGTAATAACAAATATAATGGAAAAGAAATTTCTCGTACACTTCCATTATTACGGCCTTCCTTGAAGTTTTTATTGGATAGAGGTATATTTTGCTGTGTTTAAGAAGATATTCTTCTACACAATGGCAATAAATATGTTCGTAATATTTTAGAGTGTCAAGCCCTTATGTAAATATCATGTAATAATCTACTACGTAAACAACGACGTGATATGAAGATGCGTAATTTCATACAANTTATTATGTTTTGAAATAATTTTCGTTTAAATTTAAAAGAGTCATTCTGAATTAAGATTTTGGTAGAAACACCATAAGAATATAGCTTCAATTCTTCAACGATTCAGCACAGATGACAGCATTATTGAACAAATATTAGATCCTGTAACACGTTAACAATCGATGTCCTTTTGCATTCTTACGACATTGTTTTCTATGAAGAATCTACGCGAAAACGTTTTAGAAGCTGTCGTTCATTTTCTAAACACTAAAAAAGTGAAAGTATGCTAGTAATAGGTTGAAATACCTGGAATTATTTTTATTCCTATTCATCTTACTCAATAATAAACTCTCCGCCGAACGTAGGCCGCGATACTCCTTCGTGCACGTGAAAGAGGAACGCCCATGGAGTTAAGAGAGCACGATCACGGCATACAGGTCTTCCGGCGAGCCGAAAAGGAAGTCTATCGTCGCCGTCGGCGATTGAGGAAAATTTTAAGGACGTGCGATCCAAGGCGTCGACTTTACGACTCTCGCGATGGGAGAGATTCTCACACTTTCCGAGAGACATTCGAGTGGCTCTAAACGGGGAGGAAGGCCGAGGTATTGATGAGAGTGAAAGACAAAAAGAGGACCTTCCGTCACTTTACGACATGAATATTATTTTTTTGCATCGATCGCGGAAATAAAAGTTATTGAAGACGGAGGTTTTGGAGAGAGTGTGGGAGAGGAGCAGAGAGAAGTTAAAAAAGGCACGGGATGAAATACGAGGAAATCCAGACGGCGGATGATCTAAGGGCTTTTTTATACGGAGGAAGCGCTTTTTTATGCGAAGTGTTTTGCTTTCATCCGAAGAGTGCTGTCATTTATATATTGATATTAATGCTATTGATAGATTAACCGCGAAGCAGGCTGTTTTATGCTCGTTGCTTTAAAGCGCCTCAAATGTGCATGTTGCCTGTCATCTGAAGAGATACATTCTGACATTTCAAAAATGAAGGTGACAAAGGTAATGGATTTGACAAAAACACGCGCACGTATTACCTTTGAGGGGTCTTCGATGGGAACAAAGGCTATTCTTGATAACCGACTACACTTCAGAAAATTTTTATAAGTTCAAAATTATGAGTTGCCGATATCTTAACGCAAAACTTTTTGAATCATTCGAGGAGCCATACTTTTTTGAGCGATATTTTTATTCGGATGCAACTGCGTGAAAATAAAGATTCCCGCGAAACAGTTTTATATGTTCTTAATAGGCCCGACCAAGGATGTGGCTGTGGAACTCTAGCCCCGAGTTTTCGACGGTAACTTTATTTTATTTCGGATAATAAAACATATGTTTTTAATAAACTTCGTTACTCTTATGGATTAAGATAAACACGATTTATGACGTTCTTCCCTTTATTTCCGGATATAATTCCTGATAAAATAGCAGGCTCGCCTCGGCTGCTACATAACGAAGAGTTCGTGTTCCGATACTTGCATTAAGGCAGAACACATTGTTGAGAATACAGATTAGCTCAACATGTGGTTTAATTCGTTTCCATATTTACAATCATCGGAAGATATTTCCTAAGTTAAAATCAATAAAACAATTATACATAAACGAATCTTCGTCATCTTTCTCGGCACACTATTTCTCCTATGTACAACAATAGCAATAATAGTTATTAAAATGGATGTATATCCTTCAGAAACTCTTGTTATAATATTATAAAGTGCGAGACCTATCTAAATAGGTACGCTTTCAAAGGTGAGATGTGTTTGAGCTAAGCCCATGGCGTTCTGTTCTCAAGAGATATACCATATATTTCCAGAAGAAAGCTTTAAATTTTTGTGTGTTGGCAATCCTTCCTCATGATTGCACCCCTTTTCATCCTTACCACCCCTCGCTAAGTCTGAAAGTAAGACGTCGCAGTAGGGAGGCGCCCAAGGGTTATTATTGTGTGCGGGATGGAGGGTATAGAAAAGGAAAATACGTTTTATATATAGAAGGACCCGGTTTGGGGTTAAGAAAGAAGAAGATGAATGAAACTTAGAGATGAATGCCCCCGTTTTATATCTGTTTCCAGTCCCCGTGACGTAGGAAACAGGTCCAAATAAAGGAGATATCCGAGAATGGTATTTTGGTAATTGGTACCGAGAACTCCGGTGCGAAATGCTGCTACGGATCACAGTGGAGAAGATTGACGCGTTTCATAATTTAGGTTCAATTGTATGAGCATACATATTTTTAAAGGCATACCCAGTACTATCTGAATTTACGAAGCGCTTCCGGATACTTTTGATTCTTTGACATGAATGGAATTTCAAAACAATTTTGTTTGAAGTATTTTATCTATTTTAGACCCTCACTGGGAAGGATATATTTCATTCTCAGTGCAATGTAAAGTAAATGTTATTACATTGACAGTATCACATCATTAGAGCAATTTCTCCAGTATTTCGTTAAACTGGGGTAATTCTGGAGAAAAATGACAAAAAAACATTTATCTTTAACACAGAAAGGTGCCACCAAAGGTAAAGGTTGAAGTCAGTTTTTCATTTATCCTCATGATAGAAAGCTACCACATAGTCCAGGCTAGTTTAGTAAACTGTAATGGTTAATTCTATTTAGGATATTTTCAAGTTGAAAAAATAAACCCTACTCTTTGGAGACGTTACTTATAAATGAAAATTTTTCCGAAAGAAATAATACCTGATGACCAATCAAAGAAAGCATAATGTATCCATAATGGAAAATTTCAACTTTTTATCAAAAATTAGATTTCATATCTTTATGATTCAGAGCACTTTCTTATTATTTAAGCGACTGTCGTTTTTTTCATAGACAGCAAAATTAGCATTTTTCCCGTAAACTTATAACATTTTCTCTGTTTAACTTGTATACTTTTTATTGCGTTTACATAAGTTGCGCTGTGATATTAATTCTTATTATGTTTTGAAATAATTTTCGTTTAAATTTAAAAGAGTCATTCTGAATTAAGATTTTGGTAGAAACACCATAAGAATATAGCTTCAATTCTTCAACGATTCAGCACAGATGACAGCATTATTGAACAAATATTAGATCCTGTAACACGTTAACAATCGANGGCTGCCTCTGTGAGGACCTCGGACGGCAGGTTGTGCCACTATGTGGAGACTGCCAGTCTTGCTCACAAAGCATTCCCTTAGGGCAGGTATTCTAACCACTGAACCACGTTCAGTGGTTAGAATACCTGCCCGGAAAGTGGGAGACCTGGGTTCGAGTCCCAGTCGTTTCGCTATTTTTCACACTTGTTATTCCTTTGAGAAAGAGATACTTTTGGGAAATATAAAAAGAAAAATCAATAAAAGAAATTAAATATTACGTGGGTTATTTTAAAAAATACCTAAGTTTGAACTTAGGGAAAAAATATAAAATCCTACAAGAAAACGCCCACGAGAAGGGGGTCGTCAAAAATCTGCGAAAACCTACCGGCAGTAGCTACTCAAATTTAATAAGAAGGCGGAAAAATATGAAAAGGTAAACTGTCAGCAACAAGCGTGAAAAAAACATTGAATGCAAACTCATATGGAAAGCACAGAAACAGAAAATACGGAAATTAAGAGATGTTGAATTCACATAAAATAAAAACTGATTAAAACTAACAAAAAATAATAAAGCAACAAAGATAAAAAGAAATGATGAAATATCGAAGAACAGAGAAACATTGCCGTAATAACAAAATAAAATGTGTTTCTTAATAGATAAAGAATGACGAAATTGATTTACCCGTGCGGAATAGTTGCAACGAAGAATTGCTTTGAATTTCGCTGAGACTTTTGAATGAAGACTTGAATTGCGCTGAGATAACCAAGGGTAAATAATGAGCCAATGTTAAATATTTCAACGAAAACTTTTTGCAGTGGTTTCCTAATTTAGCAATCACACTTTAGCTTTAGATGGAGTAGCCGCATCAGTAGCCCTCAATTGACATCTTCTGACCTATCAAAAATCCTCTGAGCAAAAAGACGTGTGTACGGCGTGAAATTGTCCTGAAATGAATCAATTGTTGGGCTCTGAGTGAGTAATCGAGATGAGTTCGTTGAATAAGATGAACTGATAGTGTCAAAATAGCAGAATCAGAGAGAAGCGGTTCGCAATGACAAAGCGGTCTGAGGTGAAGCAGACCTTCTAGACGTCGGATTGAGTTAGATTTCGAGGAGACGGAATGCGTCACTCTTTCGATTGAGAACAGAGGGAGAGGCTGAGCTTGGGGAAGATAACTGTGGAGCGAAGGATTTGCTTCGAGAGAGACTGATGCATTGAAGTTCCCTTTTCGATTCGATTCGATGAAACAAAACTGATTTGTAATTGTTACATTAGTAGAATTTTGTATTTTCGTCAATCATAGGAAATTTCAGGGATCCGGATGATTCGCTATATGATTGTATAAATTTCGGATCCGGATATATATCTTCGCTAAAATTACAGTTTTGCTACCGACGTTTTCGCTACAATTTTTCGCTGTAGACCGTTCAAAACTCTAAAAAATACTATAAAGTTGAATAAGACAGTCTACCGAACATATCTCAACGACCAATTCCCAAATATTATAATAGTATAAATTTTCTACATGACACTGCTGTTCCAGACATTTTATTACACCCCCATATACCGTATATTCTCGACATTTAAGACGCGCCCAAATCTAAGAGACGAAAGAATTTTGAGAGCTCTAAAAAGGCATAAAAGAAGCGTCTTATATTCGAGAATTATAATATTTAACATTTTGGAAGGAATTCCTTTAAGTATATTGCGTAAAAGAGGTTTCTTACACAACTTCTACAATTCTTTTATCTTTGCCTTTACATCGTTTATAATTTACGTGATTGGCTGATGAATAGAGATATAACGATGGTATGTGATGGTGTATGACAACGCCAAACACATCGGTGAGATTTGGCTTCCACCGGGGTGTAAAGCTGGACCGCTTTCACCAGATGCGGACGCGCTTGTATTACAACAACAATAAATTATGTAAAAGATCCTTCCTTTGGGTTGATAGCAAATTACTGCGAGATCAAATTACCAGATACAAAAATACTGTGGGAAAAACCGTCACGATATCAAGTAAGACCACGCTCCTTTTTTGTGAACAAGAAACGTAAAATTCCCATGACTTTGTTAATAAAATGATAATTTTAACACGTAAGAGGCTACGAAGATGAAAGGAGGATGATAGTTAATAGAGCATCTTGAGGTTAACCCCCTGTTCCGCAGCGTGAATGGGTTTCTCTTAGATACACGAAAGGCGAGAGCAATTTATCCCTAGGAAGTTCAAAGCAGAGAGAACTTAAAGAGAAAGAGGGAGAAACCTCAGCTTCAAGTGGATACATTTTAAGATAAGGCTCGCGAAAACTGTCATCACACCACCGGGCGAAAATTGATCGAGTTGAAGAGCGAGTTGAGCCAAAACTTATTCTAAGATACACGGAGAAAATTATATTAGCATTGAGTGTACACAACCATTTTGTCCCCGTAATATTTTATATGAAATTTAATATTTGACGTGAAACGGTTTTTTTTTTCAGAATAACTACGTAATAATTCTCATTTAGGAACTTCCCAATTTTTTCTTTTAACTTGATACAGCAATTTTGCCAAAGTAATTACAAAAATACGTAAATATTCTGAAATTTTGACCGGTTTCTAAGGGAGTCATCGAAAACAGTCAAGAATCTCCGGGTATGTGAACAAAAACTCATTTCTCTTATCACTCATATGCTGTCCTTAAATATTCTCTTGGTATGAATATGCTGATTGAGTTTTTCAAAAGGAATTTTGTGAGAAATAGATAATTTACATCGATGAACAGACACGTACATACGAATCGTCAAAGTTAGCATTTTGTTCTAGGAGAGCAAATTTTGAGAAATTATGGCAAATGCTAGAAAAGTGAAAGCTGGTGTATCATGAGATGAATAGCATTGTTGATTTATTATTTCTAAGAGGGAATGGTTTTCTTATGAAACGCAAAAAAAATCATCTAAAACACCTCAACCTCTACCGAAACCATGGCCGTTCGTTATAACTTAAACTTGTGGTATGAATACATGAGCTAAAATTAGCGTTAGGATACTAAAAATTTACCATTAGGTGGTTTCCTCGCAGATCCATACTCTGCATTTTGAAAACGCTAATTTATGACTTTCACATTGTAGCAATTTCAATTAAATTAATGATCATTTTTAAGAAGATAAACTCATATTCTACGTAAGTAATTAAATACGAACTTTAGGAATTATTACGAGTAATTAGATTTTAATTTATTTTAAAATTTAAATTTAATTAAAATTATGAATAAAAATGTTAATTGGTAACATATATTTCTCCAAATCCAAAAAAAAGAAAGATTAATAACAGACAGGAAAGCAAAGAAAATAATATAAAAATAATAAAGAATAAACAGAGAAGATAATAGAGAATGAAACAGAAAATAATACTGAAAAATTTCGTCACATAAAAGGTAACCGAAGGGTACACAGCAGTAGAACTGATTCTATGGTGTACGTAAAGGAGAGTTTTAGAGTCAATCCCAAATAAAACGTTAGGAAAGACGAAGTTATATTTAAAAAAGGAAAATAAGGCCTTTGCAAAACAATACTTGAAAACGATTCATTAGGCAGCAGAAAAATGGCTATAAACAGAATAATGACAAAAAGTAAATATGCACGTAAAAGTAAATTTAACGGTTCATCCATTCAAACCGAGGGCAGGATAGAGTCCGTAGGTAAGAGCTCAAGAGAAATATAACTTTCGTCCTACACTAAAGAAGAAAGAAATGACATTCATGGTAACGTAAATTTAGGATATGAAAGTTACGGGAATGATAACTTTCCCCTTGGGTAGGATAAGAGGAACAGCCGAATTTCGTGCAAACATAAATATGGGCACGAAAATGTGAAAAGTGAGCAAACCACTTATGTTAAGTTGTTCCGAGGCGCATTGGGGAGCAATTGATTGCGACGACCGAAAACGGTAAAAACAAATAAAGCGGAAGGAGCGGTGAAGTGGATATAGCCTTTAAATGATTTATAACTTAGTGAGAGGTAGGTAGGTGTATTTTTCTGGGAAGGATGAACTAGGAGATCGAAGAAATACAGAAAAATCTGAGGGTATTTTTCATGATGCGGATATATATCCTGAAATAGCGAATGGCTACTGGAAGAAGTGAGAGGGAAATTTTGCAGAAATATAGAGGATATATTGATGGAACTATGCGGAAAGGAAAGGAATAATTTATGAAATCTGCCTAAGGTTCTGCGGTAATGGCAATAAAGGGTATTCGTTAATTTCAAAATACGTGTCTTAAAAAAATAGAGCGTTCGTTGTGAACATTTATATGATTTAGCCTTCACTGTTAATGTTAATCCACGCAATTTAACAATTCTTGTGGATTATATTTTCGCTAAAACGAAACACTTAACTAAGTGTGCAATTTATATTGCGAATAACGATTCGGTAATTAAAAATTTATCGAGAAAAAATTTGACTTCTGCATAATGAATGTGTATATAAATTGATTATTACGATAAATGGTAGGAAAAAAAACACTATGTAAAAGTTCCACAATATATTTCCTCAATACGACAGGTTTATGTAATCGCAGAAATTAGCAGCACAACAACGTTTTACGTTACCATTTTTCTTCTACATTTCTCAAGTATTAATCTTCCATTGTAAAATTTGGCTAAACTCTATTGTGAGATACATCGACAGATGTGGATGACATTAACCACAACAAGACTTAATTTTGACGACCATGGTTTATACATATTTATAAACCATCTCGATTAAAATATTAAAGAATTGAAAAAATATGATGAAAAAAAAATTAAAAAATTACGATTAATTTCTTTAATAACTGAAGTTATTCTGATTATTTCTATAACCTGGAAAGGGCACGAAAAAACATTGTACTTCGCCGAGATCTGTTTCACAAAACACAATCTGAAGTCTTGATCGTTTTAATTGCTAAGTAATTATTTCTAAAGATTTGATGCTTTATTTACATTGCCATATATTCCCTCTAAATACATACGCGGTAGTCAATCATACATTTACCCAATAGCTCAAGCTAAATTTTAAAATCGACAATCGATAAATCCATTGAGTGATACACTCCAAATCTCAACCAAAATAACTCCTTCCTCCGGACAGCCTTATAAACAGGGATCGAGATGGCAGATTACTTTGCGGAAACCTCTCGAAAATGATTGAAGTCGGAGCGAAAAAAGGAGGAAGTTTAAGCGGGAGAAACCGCAGGACAAGCGTGCTGGTGAAGGAGATTGTTTAAGGGATTGATGCGAGGTAAAGGAAGTTGAACAAATTCCAGGAAGGGATACAAGTGTATGAAGAGAAAGCTTGTTGTGGATGTATGAGAGAGAAGTCGAGGGAAAAAGCGGGAAAAGAAAACGAAGAAGGAAGAGAGATATCGCAGAAGGTGAGTTGGCGAGAGAGTTATAGATATCTTGAGAGGAGAGAGATATTTATAATGCAGTCTGCGCTATTCGGTAAAGCCTCGGTGAAAAAGGGATCTCAAGAGAAAAAGAGAGACGTAGGTGTTGCTAGAAAAGTTCGAAATGCAGAGAAAGTGGCGAGTAAAGATATGGCGATGTGAAAACGTATAACGAGGCATGAAATAGTGAAAGGGAGAAAGATGTAAAGAGATGTAGGTGAAGACATCATGGATAAATAGAGACCTACGCAGGATGCGGTGAATTAAGGAGAGATAACTAAAGTATAATAAGCAATATCCCATTTCACGCAAGAGATTAGATTAATATGCATGAATTTACATAAAATAATACACTAAGAGCGCGAAGTATGGTTATCTACTCAAACCTTCCGTGAAATCCCCATATATTATGCAGCAAGTAATGTCCCTCAATTTCAAACCGAGAAACACGTTCAATTAGTGGATCCGTAAATTATCTCACTATCAGGGACGGATTTAGACCTTTAGAGACCCAAAGCGCAATGATTATATCCAGGGCCGGCCCGAGGTTATAAGCATCAATAGCTGAGAGTCATGTAGAAATACAACACAGTTGCATAATATTACATACAAATTATATTTTTAATATAATGCAGTTATTATTACTCTATTTTTATCGCTGTAACGCTAACGATTACGAAAATAGGTTAATCAATTATTAAGTTAATTAGGAAAAATTGGAGATGATTATCGACTGCAGCCGATTACTTCATGGGAACGGCCGAGGTGGAAGAGTTGTTAACGTGCTGGCGCATCAATATCAAGGTCCCGGGTTCGAGTCCCGGCTAACCGGCTTTTTTTTGTTAGGGAATGGTTGTGTGAGTCCGATTTTTCCTAAAGGGTATCCAGACGTAAAAATCAAATTCACCAAAACCAAAATTCATCAACAGCCGAGCTCATGAGCAATGGAAATGAGACTAAGAATGGAAAAAAAAATCAATCATTTCTTAAAATTTTTGATCCCGAATAAATTAAAAAATATGATTTGAGGAAAGATAAACAGGAAAACTTCCTAATAAGCATCTTTCACTTAAGAATTAAGATTTTTATGATTGATTGAATACTACCGTTAACAAACAAATATCAAAGGAAAATTCTAAGGGAAAAATTTGACATGGGAGTCATCCATAACTCTCGAATTTTTGTAATGCAATACTGCTATACTAGTTTCACACGAAAAGATGATCCACAAAGGAACGAATAGAAATACAATTCTAATGTAAATTAGACAGAAGAATCTACTAAAAATTATTCATTCCATTCACGGAAATTCAATAGAGACATTTTAGAAAATTATATTTAAACACTTAAATTATAGTTAAAACTTTTAAGATACAACGGCTACACTAAATCAAAATCTAGGAATACCTGATGCGTAACTCACGAATCCCCGGGGATTCGGTAATGCGGACCACCGGTTGAGAATCACTGACGTAAACGAACTGCCATAGCCTTTTATCAAAGCTGCACAGATCAATAAAATCTATCATCAACAATTCAATCGATACCATCCTCGACCACTTCGCCACTCCACCTCACTATGTCTCTCATATTAATCGCAAAGAAAAGGCTCAGAAAGATGCCGTTAATTCTTTATTCTGAATCATTGACCGAAAAAAATCACTTTGATTGGGACATAACGGAACAAGAAAGAGATACACGAAAGAGGACAAAGAGAGATTCAGCCAAGGGTGAGGACAGCTAAAGAAGAAACAAAGAAAAAAAATGTTCAAATATTTGGATAAAAGAAATGACGGATAAGATGGCGAGCTGCCTTAATAAGGAACACAGGACTATTCTTCAATCCGCAAGCGATGGAAAAAGTGAAAGGAATAAAAGTAGTTGAGGTAGCGGCGGAAGAGCGTTGGAAAAACTGATAAGAAAGAAGTCATCCCGAGGGAGAGCTGGTGAAACGGAAAAGGGGAATGGGACGTATATAGGTATCGGGAATGAAGCATTCTCGAAGGAGATGGAAGTATTCAATGAAATGGCTGGAACAAAGATAAGGGGAGAAGAAGGAAAGAATGGAAATAAAGAGGATAAAGATTTCAGAAGTTGGAGGAAGGGGAAACAGGAAGGGGGCGTGGTGAAGGAGAGAGGGATGGAAAAGAATCAAGTGGAAGATGAGGAAGAAAATTCGATGAAAGACGCGGAAATTAGAGTGAAAATGCTCGATATAGTCAAACAATAGAGGAATTGGTTTTTCGGATTTTTCTCAGGAAGCAAACTTCAGACTCCAAATGTTACAGAAGAAACGAAAGGGCAATGGCTCAGCTCCCAGTTCTTCTAACTTGATGCAGAAATTTGCCGAAAGTAATTACAAAAATACGTAAAACAATCCGAAATTATGATCAGTTACTAAGGAAGTCATCTAAAATAGTCAAGAGACCCCGGGTATATGAACAAAAAACTCATTTGCTTTCATCACTCATATGATGATATTGGTCCGGAAAGATTTGTGGAGCTATTCACAGGAGAATTTTACTGCACGATAACAAATTGATGAAACTATGAAAAAATGGAAATATTTCTGACGTTTCTAAATAATTATCTTCCGCACGGGTTAAAATAATAGTTCTTATGGCCTACATTTTTATAAAAGTAATGCTTAGGTATTAGTATGTTTTATTACTTAAAACTGCTCAATAAACTGTTCACTCACATCTAACTAAGAACTTAGCATCAAAATTTAAGCCTGAAGTTTCAGGCTACATCATATTATAGCAGAGTCTTGTGTTTTTATGTATGATAGTTCGAACTCTTTAAAACAGAATGAATTTCAAAAATTTTAATATCATATGAAACTGAGTCCTTTAAAAGGAAATAATAATGATTCTTACTTGTCAATGTCGAAATTGTCGAAATATATTCTTTTTTCCTCAGATTCTTGTTGCAAAATGAAATTTGGTACTTAAACTCATTATGGCAATTTTTGTTGTAAAGAAAATAGCAACCTTAATACTACAAGAGAATTATTACTTGTTTCAATTCATGGAATAATTGATGTAACCCTGTCTTCCGTTACTTAAATGTTTACGTTAATTTCACTCTGTGCGTATTTCCTGCCTCTGAGAAATGGTATTCAATCTTCGTTCTATTTTCTAAGAACATAAACAGATTAATTCTTCTTGAGTTCTCTCCCACACTTAAAAGATTTCCTCCAGGAAAAGCGGACAATTACTAAGGCCACATTTGAGCCGCGTTTTAGTTATAAACTGTCATCAATATTGAATTGAAGCGCCTTCCTGGTTTTGAGGAAATTTCAGTCACTGATAGGCGGAATCCAAATAATAACGTAGCTTTTCCTGAGGAGGAAATTACAGTTCCTCGAATTTAGTAATCGGCAATACTAAAACAGGTATCCGCAAAAATTCGAAACGTGTAAATCATGGAGACCAACCATTAATGAGATAAATGTAAGAATATAATTAGGGTTGACGTGAAAAGAATAAAAACATATCCGGCACGATTCAGGGAGTAACATTAACTTCACACAATCCAAAAACCACATCCCTGTTTCAATTTTCTCTTAATCTGGATGTAAAAGACATTCCATCAATTCCTTGCCATTTTTCCAAAGCAGAAATATCGGAATTCTTTGGGGAAAGATTTTATTATTCATGACGAGAGTTGAAGTTAAATAATTAAATTGGAAAAACAGGGAAAATTCTGTTTTATCAACTTTGGCTCAAACGGAAATAGCTCAAATGTCTCAACGGGAGACTTTACAAGATTCAGAAAGGAAAAATCCCCCTTTACGCACATGAAATGGAGAGAGAATATTTTGAAAGTGAAAAATGAAGGGAAAGATAAGGCGAGACAGTAGGTGCGAACGCTGTCAAAGAGGACCGGTTGGAAAGCGAACAAACTTACAGTCCTCCTGGATTTCCATATTCTTCCAATTCCGCTCTTGCCTTAACCACAAATTCAGACTCTGACGTAGGTGGCGACAGTTGTAGCGACAGCGGGAAGAGGGTATCGCATTACGCTTGACCCATCGCAGAAAATAAAACGATGAGCGCATAAAGTGCATATGTTATGGAAAAAAATTGCGATGCCTATGGTAAAAGAGTAAGATATTCTCGTGAGCTTTCACGTAAATCTCAACACGGAAAGCCGAGCACCGAGGGAAAAAGGTGTAGATATAAAACCATGCGCAGTGGTGTGTGATCTTATAGGTGATTTTGGAAATAAATGGGAAAGTAACTTGGTAAATTTAGAAAATAAATTTGGCCCAAGGGATCGATAAATGAAAACCGCACGAATGAAGGAATTAATGAATATGGATAAATAACACGAAAAAGCCGAAGAAAAAATGGAACATTATAATGGAACTTGTCTGAAACTAAAATCATCTGCTCGAAGGTTGGCTGGATTATCTATCCGCCATTATCTACGAAAGCCTGGAGAGGGTATGAGGTAAGATGAGGAATGATGTCGCTCGCCATCACTTTCTTCACTGAGTCAAAATGGTATGAGCAGAACAAGTCACTTTTCTGCATTACAACGACCTTATGAATAACGCAATTTACAACAAAAACCAGAATGACGGAGAACATCAGCACCACCTCCGCAACTCTCATTTTATTACACCTATGAACAAGACTATAGCAAAAGAGGAATCATGGACATATCCCAAGGAAGAATGGTCTTGAAAAAAGTCTAACAATATCGGGAATCAAACCCGGGTCTTCCAATTTCCGGTCGGGTGCTCTGTCAGTTGAGCTATCCTGGCGGAACAACATAACATGGATGTATTTTCTTCTACCTGTTCCGAGAGATAAACGAAACATTTTGTTCTTGCAGAAGTTCGCCCTTCTTAATTAAATTAAATAATAACTCGTTTTTCGAGTCTCTACCAAGTTATATAGCAATAATAATTCATTTACCGGCGAAAATAATCAATATATTACGCTCATCCCCACTACAAAAATCATATGAAATCCGTGACCATAAAGGAAATGCACGTAGAAAGGGTGATATGTGGTCAGCGTACCCTCACCCAAGCCACCTTGCTGACTTTTCTAGACCACAACGGAACTGCAATTTATTAATTCAAGTTCTCCCCCATTTTATTTACATTTTCATTTACGTTTAAGCCCTGTAAACCGCCAATGGCGCGTGGCAGGGGGTGTAAAACACCTATATCCCTAACTAACCTGGCAAGCTATTAGCTTCTGTGATACTTCGCGGGAAAAACGACCAGAAATAACTATCCGTCCTGGCTACTACTTCCCTGTATCACTTTTTTGTTTTCTTTCGAAGATTGCGTACGTTACTAGCTGGGATGAGAAAATCAACTATCTCCTCCCCGAGATCCATAGTGACAAACTTATCGAAAAGCTTCCTACGGTATTCAAGTCTTCTATCACTAAGCGAGTTCCATCCGAGGGATTTCAAATCTGAAATCTCCCTTAACGAACCTAGCTGCCTTACGCTGAACCATCAATCATACTTCGTGAGGATCCCAAATCGCACAGCAATACTCCAGGAGGGGACGAATCAGGGAAAAGTATTCTATTTCTTTTACTCTCGATGAGCAACCCCTCAGAATTCTACTGGCTAAACTTTGCATCCTTTTCGCCTTACCTACTATGCTTTGAATATGCTCTTTGAAGGAAATCACGGCGCGGCGGCTTGCTAGTATCACGGCCTACCGTAGGAAATCGAACTTGGAAGCGCTACCCCTGGCTACTCGTGGGGGCCTATCATAAGCTCATGGCAAACAATAGCTTACACGACGGACACGTAAGTAACACGGAACGACTTACTGGGCTGATAGTGAGCGGAAATATCATCCTTTTCCATTATGAATATCATATTTTCATATATAAACAACATGATCTGATCATACTTGGTGGAAAGCCATTTTTAAAATGAGACAGCAAACTTAGTACTTTCCACACAATTTTTATATGTTTTTTTTCGGCATACAGCCACTGTCAGGCCACCTCCTCCACCGTCACCACCAACTGGCGATCGCTGTATGCCGAAACCAGTTGTAAATAAAAATTGTGTGGGAAATACGAAGTTCACTGTCTCATTTATCAAATTTTCATTAGACAAGGGAAGTGGGAAAGAGAAACAATATTTTAAATGTTACCTCAAAAGATGATAAAATTAAATGTTTAATTTTAACTAAGGAAAAGAGGATAGGGTCACAATGAGTACCGCCAAGGCAACTCGCACCCCCTTTGAGTTAGTCCAAGAAAGGGACTTGTAAAAAACGAAAGCCCTGCGAAATATATGAGCATTCACATCATGCAAACTCGATCGGCCGGAACGAGAAATCATTTTCGGAACGCAGTAGATCGGGCAGATGTATATGAATGAACATGCAAAAAGAAAGGGAATCGGGAAGTTTGTCACGAAACGTGCATGCGTGGGTCTGTTTGCGGCTGGAGAGGCGAGTTGGTCTCTTTCTTGAAGGCATCCAGAGTAATTCGCACGCATCAAAGGCAGGCTATTTTAAAAAGCCCCTACTCGAGGAGCGGAGAGAGGGCGAAAGAAGAAATTCCTCCTTTGCGATGGCTTCTCCGGAACGAACGTTTTGCGCATAAAGAACTAGTTTATATATTCGCTGATTTTCCCGAGGAAAACACAATTTGCCGCGGGCGAAAGGGTTTCGAGGAGACTCCTGTATAAGACCATTGGGCGCCGAAAGGAAAGGAACATAAATATATATGTGTCGCTCCCTCTTTCCATTCCGTTCCGAGTTAAATTTACGTTCGAGCTGCATTCAATTAGGAATCGTCTTAAAAGGAAGATCGGTTGAAAAGAGAAAGGAACGTCCCGCTAAAAAACAGCAGAAGCTGTGCTAACCGTTAACTGATTTCCGTTCAATGGAAACCGGTTAACGCGAAATGTAGGTGACCAACTGTACATTTCGTGTTGTCCAAATTCCGCGTGAATCGAATTCCTTGCTAAGGCAACCAGTATCTTTTAGTTCCACAGGAGTATTTAATAATAGTAACTTCTTTCGTGGAAAAAGGAATATAATCCCAACAATATCCATTTCAACAATTATTATTATTTGCTAATACAAACAGGAAAAATCCGACCAACTGGAACTCGAAACTGGGACCTTGAGGTTGGAACGCTAGCACGCTAAGCATACCGCCACCGCGGCTTGTATGTTAACTGTCTCATATGAAAAAGAATCGCAAGTTAATATTTAATTGCTGAATAAAATTTTTAACTCCAAAAAATAATTAGATGAACAACACCAACACAAAATTGTAAAATTTATTGTTGAAATTTAAACTTAATGAAAAATACACATTCATAATTGTTATGTTGATTGAAATCCCACACCAAGGCCGTATCGTGTTATCCGAAGAGTTTTGCGGGCATACTTTCACTTCGTAGAATAGAAGAAGTAAGTTGGTTAGATAGTAAAACAAGCACAGAAGTACTAGAGATGATTTGGGAGGAAAGGAGGTTTTAATAGAAGTAATTAACCGCCGACAGAGGAAAAAGGTGGGTCAGATATTAAGAGGAGAGAGATCGCTAAACAAAGTAACTGAAGGTAGAACGGAAGGGAAAAGGCAGAGGGGAAAACGATAGATGTTAGATGAGGGTAGGGTAAGTTAACAACAAACGAAAGAAATGGCATTAAATAGGGAATATGAGTATTAAGGCACATGAACATACGGAAATGTATAACAGTTATGCATGCATTTTCCATGCGGACTATAATTCGTTTCCATGTAAACCGTTTCGCGTTGAACGAGTTAATACAAATTGAAAATTATAGGAGATGGAACGGACCAATGCTACCCTTCGTGTCAACCGAGTCGTATTCTCTATTATAATGTTAACCAGTTTCCCATGTGTATGTAAAGAAGGTGATGTTTCGCAGCACAGCATCATCACCAGGGACACAATCTGCGGTGGGCAATGGGCCTAGCCCATTTTGGATCTCATCCATTTGGAGTGACATTTTTTCAATATTTTTTATATTCAAATAATTGAAACCTAGTGTAAATGCTAGTAATATAAAATATATTCATGTAATAAGGCCCGTAAGTTAGAAAACTAGAGAAATACCCACGATTACAATAGATTGTTACATTTGGGGAAAAATTTCCCAAATATTTATGTAAATAAGCCTCAATGACTAGGTATGATGTGACTATAACTGCCAATTTATAATAAATAAACAAATGGGTGTCCGGATAAAAGTTATAATAAAGAAGTGGAAAACGCAATCGACTTCGGTAAAAGTGGTCACGGGTTAGATCCTACATGCTGCAACCACTGCAACAATACTGCAACCACTAATAAATAAATAAACTACTACCAACCCTTTAAAATAAAAATACTGAATGGAAGAGTAAAATTTCCCTCAACTTCCAAATACATATCAAATTTGGCACCATAAAGGCCCTATGCTTTGACAAAAAGAGACGGAGATGTTTCACGTTGTATATGCGCTCGTATTAGTTCCTATAGGTGGGATTTTTACCGTGACAAAATTCCGAAGGATTCCGGGCATAATAAGGTATTTCCTTCCCTCGAGTACGGCCACGGAAGCTATTTTCGCCGTAGTTTGCTTCCGTTTATTTTTTCCCCGGGTCAGGACCGCGTTTGCTTCCTCCTTCATCCGCCCGAAATGCCATAACCACACACCTGTCCCATTTGCAAGGGAGAGTCTGGGAATCACGGGGTGAATGGATATTGGGTCTGAGGATAACGGATGCGGAATATACGGGAAGGCGCGGAAATAAGGGACAGTGCGTAAAAGTGGCTCCAAGGAATTGATAAGGAATGGGAGTCGAAAGGAAGTGAAAGTGCAGTAAAAAGAGGCGGGCAAGAAGGTGGGGGAATAAGAATGATAAAGTAAAATACCTTAAACTCCCAATTTTACGTTTTCACGTAAGGCGAAGGAAGGTCGTAAGCATGGGAACGCAAATTGAGGAAATAAATATATAAATACATCGTTATTTACGAAGTAGATGTCGTCTCAAAATTAGGACTGGAGATGCGGAAAAACATTAGAAACGAAAACTTTAGAAAAATTGAATATTGTCCATACCTACGTAAGTACCTTGAAAGCCACCTTTAGACGTGTGGCAGGGGGTGCATACACCATGATTCTATTTCCCTAATCGATTACTTTCGCGTATTGTTAGCGGAAAAAATTAGTTCTGAATCGATTCGTTCTAGCATCTATTTCCCTGATCTATCTCGCAGTACCGAAACGGCCTATTTACGATAGAATGAAGTTAGGAAACTTTAATAAATTTTCTCTTCAATAAATTTCATTGAAATTCATTAACAAGGGAGAAAATCGTATACAAAGTTACAATAATAAAGATTACAATAATCGTAGGGGAAAACGTTTTCGTGATGCCGTGATACCTCGACTTACGAGCCGCTCTACGTACAATCTACTCTATATCCGAATCTTTTTCTTACTCCGTTCTGACCTCTAGATACGATTATAATTTCCAAATACGAACCGAAAAGATACTATGGGAAACTAGGATTCGAGATACACAATTGTCGAGCCTCGAACCATAAACCAACCAATTCAGTTCGTACTTCGAGGAGTCATAAATCAGCTTTTCCAATATAAAACCAAAAAATATAAGGAAAACTGGGTTTAGAGATACATACTTTTCGAATGACGAACTTAGAACAGGAGCGATTTCAGTTCAGAGGTACCAAAAGATCAGCTTTATGAATGGAAATGTAACCTTATATTCTGCCTCGAAGAGTACACATGATCTACAAAACGTTTATTAAAGCCTCTGGAATCCCGTTGTTGCAGGTATTTTTATCTTCAATAGAGAGTATTAACAACACATACAGCGATTAAAATGAATTGCTTCTGGCTCTAGACTACTTCAAGTAAAGGTTAAGATGTCATTGATTAATCCATTGCTGATTTACTTTCATATATCTATCTATATGTAAGTAGAAAATACAACATCGATAATGAAGGTACGCCATAACTGTTCCAAAGTATCCCAGAAATTAAATACAGGCCATTTCAGCAAG